>SKCR01046277.1:0-66001 GCA_019454045.1 Zanthoxylum bungeanum
TTATAATTGGATTATAGTAATCAATATAATTGAATTTAACCTATTAAAATTATAGTTGATTATATAGTTAGACTATAGTAATCATTATAATGAATAGTACCTAAAATCGTTGATTAAATAGTTGGACTATTAGAATCAAGATAATTGAAAGATTGGTGTTTAAAAGATAATCCTGGGTGAAAATGTATTTAAACGACTTTAATTTTCAAATTGGGAATCAAATCTCAGGATAGTCCTGAGTGACCGAGAAGTTACTTTATTTGATTTTGTGACATCTTGAGCCTAAGCCTGGAGTTAAGCAAATAGTAGAGCATGATCTTTGGAAGATTCATGTGATGATAACTTTAGTGCTTAATCCATTATGCTTGCCAAATAGACTCCTTAATTTCTTATCAAAACTAAGGATTAGATCCTTATAGTATGATAATGAAATTGAAGGATATTCTTAGATCTATCTATAGATCTTAGAAGTACAGATTGCAATAGAAAACTCTTGGAGAGTTAATGGCTATGCTCAAGGAGACAAAGCCAAAGTTTGCAAAAAGGCAAGAAGCGCAAGACACATCTTACTTCGACATTCTAGAAGGCCAAGGCTTGGCCAAAGGCTTCTGGAGTGTGGAATAATATGCAAAGGCAAAATCATTATAATCTTCTGGGAAGTCAAATGACATATCCCAAAATGTCTGGCTAAATTGTGGCAAATAGGGACACGGAAGCGTGACTGCCGTATGGACAAGGCAGACATGAAGGAATTGAAGACGGGCAAGGCTTCGACTTCAAATATGTTTGTCATAAAGATGTTCACTGCTAGTATTAAAATTGGATTTTAGATATTAAATGTGGTACATAAATATATACTGGTGTGCAGAATCTGCTATGAGCAGGATACTGACTTCAGTAGAGATTCATATGCGAATTGAAAACGGGATAATTGTCACTGTGTTGACCGTAGAGACCTAAGTTTAGGAACTACCCTTCGGGTATGTACTTGAATTAGGAAACTATTAAAATGTAACTAGTTTGACTAGATACATTATCTCTATATCAGGGTTTAACCCGTTGCGGGTATACCTTTATATTCTGGAACACTAAAGTGTTTTATTATATAAAGATGATATTGAGATAAACACATTAGATGTGAATAACAGTATTTATATTTTGAATATAAATAAATCTCAAACGTATGACATGACAAACAAATAGCTCAAACTGAGTAAATCAGTTGAGACTTATAAGTGGCATTGTTGTCTGGGACACAATTAACAAGACTCGTATATCCACACTTTTGAAGAGTGGATACTAGGACGGATTTGATTATATTCAAATAATGTCTACGAATCTAGTTTATTGGGCAAAGTGCCTAAAACACCTTTTTATTTGGTAAAAGTGCAAGTGCCACTGATCTGTTAGCCCTCGTTCATAGTGACGTAAGTGGGCCCATGTCTAGATAGGCTAGAAGTGGATATGAATGTTTCGTGACCTTTACAGATGTGGAATCGCGTTATGGTTATGTGTTTCTTTTGAAACACGAATCGAAAACTTTAAAGTTTCGACACGAAGTAGACATACAGATCGACTAAAGTATTAAAACCATCACGGTAAGACCATGATGAAAATACTTAAGCAATAAGTTTCTCAAATACTTGAAAGAGTATAATATTCTTTCAATGAGGACTCCTCCCGGAACACGTCAATTTGACGATGTGTCCGAACTGAGAAACCGACTTTTGTTGGACATGATAAGGTTAATCATGAGTCTCTCTGAGCTACCATTTCCTTCAAGGAATAAGCTTTAAACAATGCAAAACTTATTTTGAATAAGGTTCCATAAAATCTGTTTGACAGATTTCATATTAGATATGAACAGGAAAGAAACCGGGTTTTCTCATTTCTGAAGATTTGGGTATGCTAGGCATATGTTCGGATAATACCAAACTAGAACCGAATCGGATAAGTGCCTAAGTTTTGGGTTATCCTAGGGAAACCAAAGTATAGTACTTATACAACTCACTAGAGAACAATGTAATTGTTGCTCACCATGCGGTTTTCCTAAGAGGAATACCTATATGCAGTGGTAAGTGGGAGGAAAGTAAAACTCGATGAAAATCGGAGTAATACTATTCCAGGCACCGATTCCCTAATGGAACACAAATAGTTCATCAAAGATGAAACTATACAAATAATCTTCGAATACACAAGAACAACGAAAGTCGGAGAGAGTCAGAAAACAACCTGCGGTATGGGTTTCTGATCTCACCTCATAAAGATGTCAATCTTATTGAGGAACACGAACTGACTACGTATGAGGAAGTGATACAAGGTATCGACTCCCTATTATAGCAAAGTGCCATGAAGTCTGAATAGGATTCCATGTATACCAACCAAGTTTGGACACTAGTTGATGAACCAGAAGGCATTGTGCCTATTGGTACTATATAAGTCTTCAAGGAAGACATACATGGAAGGCAACATACCAACTTACTAAGCTAGGCTTGTAGCTTAAAGGTATCATTATCAACATTGTGTCGATTACGACGAAACCTTTTACCATTGCCATTGTTAAATCCATTTGGATAATGCTTGCTAATGCTGCATGCTTCATTCATGAAATATGGCAGCTGAATGCCAAAACCGCTTTCCTTAAAAGGAAACCTTTTGGAGGATGTTTAATACATCCTGACGGTTTTGTCGTACCAAAACGAGCAAACAAGGTTTGCAAGTTAACTCGATCCATGAATGGATTGAAGCAAACATTGAGTTCTTGGAACTATCATTTTGATGTAATCATAATGGTGTATGATTTAATTCAAAACTGATATGATTCTTGTGTATAAGGAGGTTAGTGGGAGCGCACTGATAGTGAAGTCCTGAATAATGATGATATGTCATTTCTTGGAAATGATATTCCCATAATACAATCGGTGAAAGCTTGGCTTTCAAGAAAATTCTTCGTAGAATTCTTAGGAGAAACAACCTTTATTCTAGGAATAAAGATCTACTGGGATAAATTTAAAGTTGTTAATACTCTCTGAGAACTCGTACATTGAAATAAATGTACGCGACCTGGTGTCTCATACGCTTTGAACATATGGAGTCACAATCAGGCCAATCCAAGTGATAGTCACTGGATTAATGTTAAGAACATCCTTTAGTATCTTAGAGGAACTAAGGATGCTTTCTTATACTATGGAGAAGAAGAACTTGAAGTGACTGGGTTCACTGTTGCAAGTTTCCCAACCGATAAAAATGACTATAAGTCGCAACAACGATACTATACAGTTTGAATAACGGAACAGTGAGCTGGAAATCTTCCAAGCAAGGTACTGTTACCGAATAAACAACAAAAGTGGATTATTGTTGCAGCTGAGGCAGCAATAGAAGCCATTTGGGTCGATAATAAATCTAATTAGATTAGATATAGTTCTGTTAGCAGCTGAGCTAGGCTACAACATAGGCTAAAGAATTAATGGTCTCATCAACGATCCAGATATATACTTCAATATTCATCTGATTCATTCGGATCATACATCGTGGCGATGTGATGATCGAATAAATCGCATCAGATGATAGTCATACAAATCCGCTGATGAAAGCATTCATCAGTAGAAGTTTGAGCGAACCGTACATAGTTCGGGTGTAGGACACTTGAGTGATTGGCTATGTGCCAAGTGGGAGATTGTTGGACAGTTATGACCCATAGCATCACTACTTGTACAGATCATGGTGTTGTTGTACAAATTAACTATGTGACAAAGGAAATTACTCTTTTATCATTTGTGATTAGATCACCAAGATGTATAAATGATAGAAGGTCCATATGATTAGTTCCGGATTGATAAGATATGAGACAGTATCAATCCATAAAGGTTTAATCATTAAATATCCCTAGTCGTAGTATTATCGATAATGCGGAATAGACTAGTATTGCACTTGTGCGTGTTATGGGAGCATAATGGCATAGTTCTCATATATTTGGGTATATGATACTCATGCAAGTGTAATAGGAGGTTGTGTTTACCGATGGTACGGAAACAGCTTCACTCTGGATAGACCCCTCGGAATTCCATTGGTAGTATGACTATGTGTCTATGGAAGTCCGAATCAGGGTAGGTGTATTTGGTCTTAACCTGAGACTTACACCGCTAATACTTGCGACAATCAATATACTTTGGTTTTGGTCGTCCAGGGCTTTAACAGGTTCTGTGTACGCCTCTTCTGGGTATATTGAGAATCATAGTGTATTGGGTGTGATGTCGAGATGGAAGTATCACTCCAGTCATATGGAGATGATGATCACGTAGGATACGGAACTGGTTCTCTTATATGCTGCAGCTATCAGGATATTATGACTAGGTCATGTTTATCCGATTATAGAGACTAGTTACCAGAGATCCGATATGTGCTTCGTACGGGGCAGACACATTTCCAGCCCCAGGCCTTGCACGTGACATCCGATACTGGATCGAAATACGCAATACTACGTATACTACGCTTGATATAGATCACATATTCCAGTAAGAATATTTCTGGAGAATTGGGTAGGCATGATGCTTTGCTAGAAGCCAACCATGTCTTGTAAATCGGTAAAAACGTAGTACTAGGTACTTACGTGTTCGGATAGTCCAACGACCGGATTTACTGCCAACATATCCGGGGATCTCATGGGTCACTTCCCGAAGATTCACCGATGACGTATGACTCACACTTTATTAATCTGGGATTAATTATAAGAGAGAGAAAATTAATCTGGGATTAATTACGGAAATATTTTATCTGGGATAAAATATTAATTAAAGAGAGAGAACGATTAATTTGGAATTAATCGATAAAATAATATATTCGATATATTATACGAAATTGGATTTCGATGCGGAATTAAAATTAGATTTTAATTCGGGCGAACGAGTTAATTTAGAATAAATTCGTTAGCGACGTGAATAATGATTTTGCTAGGCATAATTATTTAATTACGTGGCAACGGAAAATTCGTTAATTTGGAATTAGCGAACCCGAGCCCGGGAGTGTTTTGCGGGCGCACTCGCATTGTGAATTTAGGTGCGGCCCACAAGTCACATCAAGCGTCAAATCACTAGTCAATCAATTGATGTGATGTCCAGTCACTTTGAGTTATTTGATAACTTGTCATGAGTGATGTGAATAGTGATTGATGGTGGTAGTTGCTTGGCTTTAATGCCATTTACCAAATTTTGAATTTGGTATATCTTAATTGTTTTTGAAAAATCAAACCAACCTAACACAATTTTATTCTCTCTCACGGTCTTGGACCACTTTTCTTCTTCTTTTTTTCTTCAAAATGCCGAGTATGAAGAAGAAATATTAGGAAGTTTTACGGCAAAATTTCCGGAGTGCTAGCACACTTTAAGGGTCTTGCGAAGGTGATAGGGAAACCGACTTGTGAGCTTGGAATCACAACACAAAGCTTGGAGCTTGGAGGACCAAGATGGCCGAATTTTTGGAGCACAAAAACCTGCAAATGCCGAGAGCTTCAAGGGAGCTTGGAGAAGTTTTGTGTTCATCGCATCGCTCAACCGATCATTGTAAGTATTCAGCAACTTCTTTGAGTATTCACATATGTGTTTCATTGCTTGAATTGATCATTGGGACATAATAGAAACCCAACACAATGAACTAATCAAATTTGTTAAATTTTTTTTCTAGATTTCATTGGATTAAATCAAAGTGGTAGACAATAAAATAATCAATAGGTTAAATCTTGTCTAGATTTAATTAGATTAAATCAAAGTGGTAGACTATGAACTAAGCAATTGGTTAAACTTTGTCTAGATTTAATTGGATTAAATCAAAGTGGTAGACTATGAACTATGCAATTGGTTAAATTTTTTCTAGATTTAATTGGATTAAATCAAAGTGGTAAATAAAGGTGCTTAGTCACACCTAATTATGTATATTCGGACAAATTGTATTAAGTCTGCCTAAAAGTCGATTAAAATTTTTTATTAATTGAAAATTACATAAGCTTCACTATAAAAGGCAAGCTTGAGCAAGTTTTTAAGCAAGCAATCATTAAGGCAAAACATAAGAAAAATTACCCGAAAGAAGTTTTTAGAGAAGCTTTTGAAGTTCTCTGCATTTCTCAACAAGGAGGAGAATATTATATCTTTGGTTCAAGCTTACTAGGTAAGTTTGATCTTCTTTAAATGCTGTGTTTTTTGTATTTGATACATAATAATATAGCTTGAGTTGAAATTAGGCTAATGAATTGTGTACGGCTGCTTTGGAAGCATAAACACAATAAGTTTCAAAATGTTTATGTTGGACATAAATATAAAATTAGAGTTTGGAACTCTAGATGAAAGCTTGGAGCTATAGCTACCATTCTAGAATCACTTGACCACCTTTGAGTGACTTAGAATTGTTCATGAGTCACTTCATTGTGGGATTCTAATTTGGTTTTTGTTTTGGAATCAAAATTTCTAAATGTGCGTATTTACAATGTATATTCTTAGCTAATCATGAAACCCCTTGTATTGAGCACAACCAACAAACCGAGCAATGAAGTAGGGAAGATTATGGACATTGTGGTCAATGAAGGAAGTCCATAGTATAGACATTGTATTTTTTCGCATAGCCCGATAATGAGTCTCTTATAGGGACACTGCCTGAAAAGTTTGATAAGGTTGTAAGGTTTAATGCTCGAAGGGAAAGAAACTCCAAGAATTCCAAAATGAGCGACTGAAATTCGATCGGACATAACATATTCAGGCCGAATATATATCGAGTCCAAATTTAGTCGGACATCACCTTTATCCGGCCAGAGCCACCACATTCGGCCAAACATCACCCAATTCAAGCCGGATATATATCAGGTTTCTAGATTTGCAGAAGGATTCGATCTTTTCTTTCTTTCTTAGCCAACCTTCATAAATCATTCATTTCCATCTTAACCATCTTCCATAAAATGTCCCTTTCATTTTCAAACACTTTTCATAACTATTATTTTCCTTATTAAAGAATATAATTCCCTTATTAGCCAAACCCGAACACTATAAAAATGGATTTCTTCCCTGGAATCAGGGACCAGACCGAGGAATGATATTAAAAAAACAGAAGTTGCTAAACACAAATCAAACCAAAAAACACTGTAACCCTAGAAATTCTATAAGTTTCTCATCTTCAGCAAGAGATCTAGAAACCAACATAAATCTTTAGTGGTGTTCTCAGAGATGAATTACGCTTAAGGTTCGACCTGAAGGCCCTAAAACCTTAAACTCTGCATCTTATTTTATTGTTGCTCTGAAGCCGTATATCCGACCAAACATTATATATGTCTGGCCAGACATATAATTGTCATACAGAAAATCCAATCGTATAACTGGCAACATCCGACCATATATTTCTGGTGGTATATAGGATGGAAACCCGAATATAAATTCTATTGTTGATTACAAATGGACAGTAGTATGGTTTGCACTCGGGATAAGACTCCACATATGACCGGCGTGATCACACACGTATAACGCAAGTGAACGTATCATTCAAGTAGTATAAATGTATCGATCCCACGAGGACTTAATACCTAAGCTATTAATTTATGAAGCCAAATTTTTACGAGTATCTAATAGATTGGTTGTTTCATTGGATGGTGACTTTAAACTTAAAACAAGTAAATTAAACAGCGCGAAAGTAAATTAAAGAAAATTTAATATTATTAAACTATCCAAGGTTGTGAATCCTTTCAATATCTTTTAAAGATGAAGTTGTTATCTTATGTTTGTGTAATATATTGGTTTACTAACCTGGAACACGAAATTATACAAAATCCTCTGTCGATGGTCAGATGCGAATACCCAGTGTAACCCAATTAATCATACGTCTATGTCAACCAAGTTACATGGATTCATTAAAATTAAGTTCCAATTGTGGCTACCCCCGCTCGACAGGTATATGTCTATCATGTAAGGAAATCTATTAAAGGGTTATCTATCCTCAAGGAAGATCGTGGGCTATTAAGTCTAAGGCTAAAACCTAAAATTCCTTTGTCAAGTTTATTTTAAGTTTACCACAATAATCTTATTAATGGCCAGTTAACAATAAGCATTAAGCTTAAGACTTAATAAATAAACCTTTATATTACCCAAACTATAAAATAACCCCTTATAAATCGGTGATATTAGATTTCATCACAACCCCAGATAACAGGTTTAGTTACGACACATATCTAAGACTAGTAAAAGCTTAAATAAAGTAAATGACATAAAGTAAATGCTTGAAATTAAAAAGGTAAATAAAGCAATAAAGAAAATGCTGGGGGTTAGAGGATCCACTTTTATTACTTCTATTTAGATATCTCTCTTATTATAATATATTAACTTTGCGTGATAATTACCAACCGACCATATAGGAAGTATTCTGATTAAGTCAGATTTAATATTAATTCCAACCTACCATAAAGGCGGTATCCAATTTAGTTAGGTTAAAACCAATTTTATTAAGTCCAACCGACCATAAAGGTGGTATCTCATTAAGTCAGGTTTTAAATAGTTTATATATTATAATTAAGGGAGATTAATCTAAATATTAGTAATAAAAGCTTAACCTTTAACCCCAGCAGAGGGGAGTTACCTCCTCATGCTAAAAAATAAAATAAAGACTGAAAAGTAAAATAAAGAAAGAACTATTGCGTAAATTAAAATAAATTAAATATAGAAAGCTGTAAATAAACAAACAAGATACAATCTTCTTAGTATTCTTAAGGAATTCCTTAGAAGAAAGTATGAATTTACAACTGAAATCGGCCTGAATTTATAGGCATCCATGGGTCTCGCGAGTCGCGATGCGCACAACTTTGTGCGTCGTGACGGGCCTTTGATTTGTGCCACGTGGCACGCGGCTTCCGGAGATGAGGACACGTGGCTGTCGGTAGAATTATTGGCTCGGCGTCGTGACGCGTAAGGGTGTGCACGTCGCGACGGTGAGGTCAGCATGACGTAAGCAATGACGTATTTTCAATGATGAGTGTCAGTAGTATGTGATGGTGACACGTGTCCGGCGCACGTTAGCAGATTTACTGTGATGTTGACATGTGGCAGACGCATGTTAGCAAAGGCGCATGATAGCAAAACTTCTCTGATTATGACACGTGTCTGGCACATGTTAGCAATTTCTGGTGCACGTTATCAAACGGCGCATTTTAGCTCGGTGTATTTTAACAAACGACGCATTTTAGCATGAAATTTACATTTTTGCCCTTTTTGTCCATTTTTCGCTGTTTTGGCCCCGAATTGATTCCAGAGCATCCTGTTATTTTATTTATCTATAAAATACCACAAAACACATCAAAATATTCACAAAACTCAAGAAACTATACAAAATATTAAGTCAAATAGATGGTAAATATTTATATTTTTACCGCTTATCAACATACCTGTATGAAATAGATATGTGCGGTCTTGTTTCTGTAATATCATTATTGTAATGTTTCTTTTATAATCACTATTTTATTCATTGTTGTTATCTTTATTGTCTTCCTTTTTTATCTAATCGTTCTGCTATTGTCATTGGTTATTATCTGGATATGTTCCTATGTTTCTGGTCCTTCTAGATCACTCAGCATATTCAGCCTGACTTATCACAAGTCCGGCCAAACATCCATTAATCTCCAGCCTACCATGAATATGAATGGCCAGGTTTTCATGAAGCTAGGCCGACATGATACATTACTTATTTTAATTTTGGATATTTGTTTATTCTTCCTTCGTTATTTCTTTTATTACTTGCTATTTGTGTGCGATATAAACTGCTCATGTGTTATTTATGCACTATAAGACATGTGGATCCTCTCTTCGAACCTGGATGTTATATTGGCATTAGTAAGGGACCATTTCAAACCCAAACGGGTTTAAGATCGAATCTTATGAGGGCTGTAATGCGGGCTTAAATCATTCGTAATGTCTTATACTGGGTGGTGACTCCTTTATTCTCTAGTTAGTCCTATGTGGGCTATTCTAGATTGGAAAGAACTGCCTAAGCAAAAGTTATATCACATCCTACTAAATCGGAAACAATTTAGGCAAAAGTTAATGATAAGTGAATGAGAAAAATAGTTAATTGGAAAACCTGAAAGGGCCAGTTAATGACAAAGGTACCCTTATAATAGAACAATTAATGTATTTATATATGTATTAAGAAACAATGCTAAAGTTTTGTTAAAATTAAAGCACAAATGTTCGTGAAATGCAATGTTCTAGCTAAAAGAGATAAATTAGGCTAAGTATACGTAAATCATCTTCTTTACCTTTTTTCAATTCGGAGCTTGAATCAAAAATACTAGCCGGGGACTCATTTATGTTCAGTGCAATAGAAGACGCTAGTGTAGTAACAATTTAGATACGCCGCTGAGCCAACTTTTCGATGGAAATAGTGATGGGATACAAGGTCACCCTGGAAATGTATGCTTCTACGGGACAAGGTGTGGGGAGCATCCACACTGTCGATAAAGCCTAGCCAGAAGGTAGAATGAGTTGGTATAGAGACCCAGAGAGGTATGCAGTGGTCAGATAAGTTTATGGTAACATGGCTGAGATGCCACCAAGAACATATCCATGATATGTTTATATCAGATACTTGCTGAAGCCATTCCCTCCACGTATCGTAAGAAATGTTCTTCTTCACCATGGCGTGCGTTAGGTGATGTTAGAGGCCATATGGGGTAAATATTGGGACCAACGGAGGAGCAATGAGCCTCAACTTCTTTTGCAACCGTACCAAAAAAAATTAAGGTATTAGCTTGTTAGGTTGAAAACCTGACAATGAGGCCTACACAAAAATTAGAGCATCTCGCTAGGTTGAAAATTCGAAAGGTTAGCCCATGAAAAATTTAGGACAGCCTTGAAAAATTTAGGCCCACACAAAAAAATTTAACCCCCAACGTTTTCTTTCATTGTACTTTTACCTTTTTAATTTCCAGCATTTACTTTTCAGCACTTTACTATATGTCTTTTATTTTTAAGCTTTTAGTAGTTGTAAATATGTGTCGTAGCTAAGCCCATTATCTGGGGTTGTGATGAATTCCAATATCACCGGTTTATAATGGGTTAATTTACAGTTTGGGTAATATAAATGTTAAATTATTGAGTCTTAAACGTAATGCTTCTTATTAACTGGCCATTAATAAGATTGATGTGGTAAACTTAAAATGAACTTGGAAAGTGGATTTTAGGTTTAAACCCTAGACTCAATAGCCCACGATCGTCCTTGAGGATAGATAACCCTTTAATAGATTTCCTTACAGGATAGGAATATACCTGTCGGGCAGGGGTAGCCATAATTGGAACTTAATCTTAATGAATTCAGATAACTTGGTTGACATATGAATATGATTAATTAAGTTACACTGGGTATTTGTATCTGACCATCGGAAGAGGCTTTTGCATAATTTCGTGTTCCAGGTTAATAAACCGATATATTACACAAACGTAAAATAACCACTTCATCTTTTAAAAAAAATGTTGGAAAGATTCACAACCCTGGATAGTTTAATAATATTGAATTTTCCTCAATTTCCTTTTGCACAATTTTATTTTCTGTTTTAAGTTTAATGTCACCACCCAATGAAACAATCAATCCATTAGATACTTGTAAAAATTTGGCTTCATTAATTAATAGCTTAGGTATTAAGTCCTCATGGGATCGATACTTTTTATACTACTTGAACGATACGTGAACTTGCGTTATACGCGTGTAATTACGCACCGGTCAAGTTTTTGGCGCCGTTGCCGGGGACTTATTTATCTTTTACTATTAGTTTTGAGGTTAGATACCTTTACTTGTATCTAATTTTCTTTTTACTTATTATTTCTGTTTTCTTGTGTTTCAGGTTCTCAAACACTACATGAGACGAACGAGAAGCTTTGAAATCCAACCGCTTGACCCAGAAATTGAAAGAACCATTAGACAGTGGAGAAGGGAAAGGCGAGAAGGCCAAGAAAAAATCATCAATATGAAACCTAAACCTTTGCACGTTGCACCACCAATTCCTATTCGAGACAGAACCATTCTGGTGGTTGACGGCTTTATTTCTTGTATTGTACTTCCTCCCTTACCAGCAAATGCGTATGACATCAAAACATGCATTCAGATGATTCAGCACTCAGTGCAGTTCAGAGGAAATACAACTGAAGATCCTAATGCCCATATCAGCAACTTCCTGGAAGTTTGCGGTACTTTCAATTACAACCGAGCAGCTGAAGAAGCAATGAGACTGCGTGTTTTTCTATATTCCTTGAAAGTCAGAGCTAAAGCTTGGCTACATTCACTACCAGCAGGTTCCATCACAACTTGGAACACTATAGCCACTAAATTCCTTTCAAAGTACTTTCCACTAGCCAGAACTGCAAAGTTGAAGAATGACATATAGCCACTAAATTCCTTTCAAAGTACTTTCCACTAGCCAGAACTGCAAAGTTGAAGAATGACATCACATCCTTTGTGCAACAAGACTCGGAATCCCTCTGTGAAGCTTGGGAAAGGTACAAGGATTTGCTCAGAAAATGTCCTCACCATAAGATTGCAAAGTGGCTACAAGTCCAAACCTTCTACAATGGACTTTCTGGAATAATTAGAACCACAATTGATGCTGCTCCACTGGGGATAGACATCACCAGAGCCATAAGTTCACCATATGAAGGAGCACCAGAGACAAACCAACATGAAGAAACGGTGAATTATGTTAACAATTTCAATAGACAGGGGAACAATCCATATTCACCATAGTGAAGGAGCAAACTGTAAACATCACACGTCGTAAGTTGTAAACATCACCGGAGCCATAAGTTCACCATATGAAGGAGCACCAGAGACAAACCAACATGAAGAAACGGTGAATTATGTTATCAATTTCAATAGACAGGGGAACAATCCATATTCCAACACCTATAACCCATGGTGGAGGAATCATCCCAATTTCGCATGGAACAAAAATTCAGAGCAAAAGAACTATCCACCACCCGGATTCCAACAACAAAACAAAGGCCAAGAGCATGAAAAAGAACCAGGAATAACAGAAATGTTGGCCCAGTTGAAAAAGCAAGAAGCAAAATACGATGCCTTAGCAGTTATGGTTGAAAATCAAGTAGCATTCAATCAAAGCCATTCAGCTTCTATTAAAGCACTGGAGAATCAAATGGGACAACTGGCCAACGCTCAAAGTTACAGACTGCCAGGTAACCTTCCTAGCAACACATAACCAAATCCAAGGAACCGATGGAAGGATCAATGTCAAGCCATTACCTTGAAAAGCGGTACTGAAATCAACAAAGATGTTGGAATCAAAGCATCCATTGAAGAAGTTCCAAAAGATGCAGTTCCACAGATGGAGGAAAAAGAAGCAAAGGAAAAAGATCAAGAAAGAATCACTCCACCTCCACATCTTCCACAGCGACTCCAGAAAAGCAAATTGGACAAGCAATTTGCTCGATTCTTGGAGGTGCTCAAAAAGCTGTTTATCAACATCCCATTTGCAGAAGCGTTGGAAGAAATGCCCAGCTATGTCAAATTAATGAAAGACATTCTTTTATGAAAATGGAGATTGACAGATTACGAGACAATAGCATTGACAGAAGAATACAGCGCCATCATTTAGAGGAAACTTCCCCCGAAGTTGAAAGATCCTGGCAGTTTCACTATCCCATGCACCATTGGAGAACATTACATCGGTAAGGCTTTATGTGATTTAAGTGCCAGTGTTAATTTGATGCCTTTTTCGATTTACAGGAAACTGCAAATTTGAGAAGCAATGCCCACCTCAGTCTCTTTGCAACTTAATGATAGAACACTCGCATTTCCGAGAGGAGTAGTTGAAGATGTGCTGGTCAAAGTCGATATACTCATTCTCCCAGCTGATTTCATTATCGTTGACATGGAAGAAGACAAAGATGTTCCTATCATCATGGGGAGACCATTCTTGGCTACAGGTCGAACTGTTATTGATGTGAAAAAATGAGAACTAACCATGAAAGTGCTTGACCAAGAAATTACCTTCAATGTTTTCAAAGTCATGAAATTCCCGAGTGATGAAAAGAGGGAGGAATGTTTCAGAATTGATGTTGTAGATAGTATCATCCAGGATACTGATGCAATTTTCTCAGATAAACTTGAAGCTTGCATCACCAACATGACTGACAGCGAGCTAGATGAAGAAATTCTGGAATGTATAAACTACCTTGACAGACCATTTCGTTTCAAATCGACATCACAAGTGGAAAGTCTGGAACTATCGAAAAAGGAGCGAATCAAGCCTTCGATTGAAGAACCACCGCAGCTGGAGCTTAAGTTACTACCAAGCCATCTCAGGTATGCATTCTTGGGAAACTCATCTGAATTACCTGTGATTATTTCTTCTTCGCTAATATTGGAGCAGGAAGAAAATTTGTTGAGAGTGTTACGAGAACACAAGAAAGCCATTGGCTGGACTATAGCAGACATTCGGGGCATTAGTCCATCATTTTGCATGCACAAAATTCTGATGAACGATGAGTGCAAACCTAAAGTGGAGCATCAATGGAGACTAAATCCAATTATGAAGGAGGTCGTGAAGAAATAAATTATCAAATGGTTGGATGCTGGCATCATCTACCCCATCTCTGACAGCACTTGGGTAATTCCTATGCAATGTGTGCCAAAGAAAGGAGGAATGACTGTAGTCACAAATGAAAAGAAGGAGCTGATTCCAACAAGAATGGTGACTGGATGGAGAGTATGCATGGACTACAGGAAGCTGGACAAAGCAACAAGGAAAGATCATTTCCCGCTGCCATTCATTGACCAGATGCTGGACAGACTAGCGGGACATGAGTTTTATTGCTTCCTGGATGGATACTCGGGGTAAAATCAGATTTCCATCACCCTAGAAGACCATGAGAAAACCACTTTTACATGTCCGTATGGTACTTTTGCTTTCCGTAGGATGCCATTTGGACTATGTAATGCTCCTGCCACATTTCAACGTTGCATGATGGCCATCTTCTCAGACATATTGGAACAAAGTATGATGGTTTTCATGGATGATTTCTCTATTTTTGGAGACTCTTTCGACCACTGCTTGTAGAATTTGGAACAAGTATTACAAAGATGCGAATATACCAACCTGGTACTCAACTGGGAGAAATGCCACTTCATGGTACATGAATGTATCATCATTGGACATAGGATCTCACAAAAGGGAATCAAGGTAGACAAACCAAAGATTGAGACAATTGAAAAACTACCTCCACCAACAACTGTCAAAGGGATTCAGAGTTTTCTCGGACATGCTAGCTTTTACAGGAGATTTATCAAAGACTTCTCAAAGATTGCTAAACCTCTATGCAATCTTCTGGAGAAAGATGTGCCTTTCAACTTCACCAAGGAATGCCAAGAAGCTTTTGAGATCTTAAAACATAAGCTGGTCTCTGCCCTCATCATTGTAGCACCAGACTGGACCCTTCCATTTGAGGTGATGTGCGATGCTAGTGATTTTGTTGTAGGTGCAGTTTTGGGACAACGCAAAGCAAAGATTTTCCATACCATTTACTACTATAACAAAACTCTGAATGAAGCTCAACTCAACTACACAACCACTGAAAAAGAGTTGTTTGCAGTTGTGTTCGCTTTTGATAAATTCTGCTCTTATCTGTTGGGTCCCAAATTGATGGTCTACATAGATCATTCAACAATCAAATATCTGATCGTGAAGAAAGATGCCAAACCCAGATTGATCCGTTGGATACTGCTACTACAAGAATTTGATGTGGAGATCAGAGACAGGAAAGGTACAGAAAACCAAGTGCCAGATCACTTATCGAGGCTCGAGAATGGAGAAACAACTGGCAAAGAACTTACAATCAAATAAACTTTTCCAGATGAACAATTATTTGCCATGAAACAACAAGATGTCCCTTGGTATGCTGACTATGTCAACTATATAGTATTGGGAAAATGGCCGTTGGAATGGACAACTTAGCAACGAAAGAAATTCTTCAAAGAAGTCAAACACTATGTTTGGGATGAGTTGTACCTGTTCAAACGTTGTGCTGATCAATTACTGAGATGTTGTGTTCCACAGGAGGAGGTCAATAGTGTTTTACAACACTGTCATTCATCACCATACGGCGGACACTTCAGTGGGAATAAAACTGTAGCCAAAGTTCTTCAATCAGGTTTGTTCTGGCCCACTCTTTTTAAAGATGCTTACTTATTTGCTCTTCAATATGACAGGTGCCAGAGAACGGGAAATATTTCGAGGAGAAATGAATGACCTCTACAAAACATTTTGGAAGTGGAGATATTTGATGTATGGGGTATTGATTTTATGGGACCTCTTATTCCATCATTCGGAAACATGTACATACTAGTTGCAGTAGACTACATCTCCAAATGGGTTGAAGCAATTGCACTGCCATCCAATGATTCAAAAGTGTTGATAAAATTCCTTAAAAAGAATATTTTCACTCGCTTTGGAACATCGCAGGCGATTATCAATGATGATGGCACACATTTCTGCAACAAATACTTCGATGCACTCCTATCCAAATACAGAGTTACTCATAAAGTTTCCACAGCTTACCATCCACAGTCAAATAGACAGGTTGAAGTTTCAAATAGATAGATCAAAAGAATCTTGGAAAGAACATTTGGATCAAAAAGGAATGACTGGTCTGAAAAACTGGATGACACACTATGGGCCTACCAGACAACTTACAAGACACCCATCGATATATCTCCATATCGAATGGTGTTTGGGAAAACATGCCATCTGCCAGTGGAGCTTGAACACAAGCCGTATTGGGCACTGAAGAAGTTAAATCTTGATTTACAAGCCGTAGGAGAGAAAAGGCTCCACCAACTCAACGAATTGGAGGAATTTCGCCTACAGTCTTATAAGAATGCCAAACTGTACAAAGAAAAGACCAAGAAATGGCATGATCGAAAAATAGTGCACAGACAACTGGAGCCATGGCAGCATGTATTGTTATATGATTCACGGTTGAAACTCTTCCCTGGAAAGCTGAAATCAAAGTGGTCAGGTCCATTTGTGATCACTCAGGTGTTAACATACGGAGTTGTTGAGATATACAACCCCAAGTCGAACAACACATTCAAAGTTAACAGCTAGCGTGTCAAGCACTACTGGGGAGAATCAATTGAGCGACAAAAAGAAAGTGTCACACTTTCAGATCCAGCCTAAAGTTCAGGCAGTCATGTCTAGCTGACGACTTTAAACTTAGCGCTAGCTGGGAGGCAACCCATGCAATTTCTGTATATATTGTGATCTAGTGTGTTTTATTTTTGTGTGTTTAATTTGTGTAGGTAAAGTCAGATTTCAGGGTGGAAGAAGTTCTCGCAAATCTTCACAAGCAATTTCTTTCTCTCCCTCAAAACTCTCTGATGAAAGTTTACAAAGCTCGTTTGGAACGGATGAGACTACTGATGATCAAAGGTATTCCTAATGACATTCGTTGGATTATTGAAGCACGAGTCTGATTGGCATGAGAGTCTTCTGACTCTTTTATTTCACATCTGCCTAATTTAGGAAGAAACACCTATGATAAAAAAAGAAGAGCTAAAAAGATGGGTGTTTGTTATAAATGTGCTCCCATGACATGTGATACTCATTGTTGTTCTTTAGGAATTGTGTCTGATAACCACGAAGATAAGATTAAATTCATTAGGGATGGCTTGAGTAAGGAATCTTTGGATGACATATCTAAGACTCTTGAGACGCATCCCAGTGAATATGTATATCATGAAATTCGTATGTTATATACATAATTTCGAAAAGAAAGACAACAATTAAATCTCGGGAATCTGACTCAAAAAGACCATGTTTGCCAATTTATAAGAAAATTGGATGGGAAGCTTGTCCCTGACGCATAGACGTCATTCAAGCCGTTACTTTCTTGTAAATATTATTTTCATTGTCTTTAACTAATAATTGTGATTTGTTTTGTTATTTTCTCCGATATGATCCAGACCTTTTTGACCTTTCACGATTTCTTTTATTGTTTTGCTAATAATCGTCCTTTGGAAGATACTAGTGTTATTATTACTAACCATTTTCAGGTGTTATAAATTCAACTCATCATTGCACTTTTGAAGGCATCCAGATAAAAATGGAAGCCACTTCAAGAATACGAGTTGTAAATATCTGTGTCTTTTTTGGTACTAGTGTTGGTACTAAACCACAATACGTAGCGGCAGCACATGAATTGGGTCAAGTCTTAGCTGAAAGGAATATGTACTTAATATATGGCAGTGGCAATCTTGGACTAATGGGGATCGTTTCAAAGGCTGTACATGAAGAGGGCAGTCAAGTCTTGGGAATCATCCCAAAACCTTTGGCGGAGACGAATCTGATAGGATCATCAAACGAAGAGGAACTAATTGTGCCAGGTATGTCTGAACGACTGGTAGAAATGATTAACCGTGCTGATATTTTTATTGCTTTGCCAGGTGGCTTGGGTACGATGGAGGAAATTTTTACAGTACTATCTTGGGCGAACTTGAACATACACCAGAAACCGATTGGACTTTTTAATGCTGATGGATTTTATGATTTTCTTTGTGTATTTCTTGATGATGCCCGGAGAAATGGGTTCATGTCAAAACCTTTAAAAGAACTCATCTTCACTGCCAGAACTGCCCCGGATTTAATTGACCAAATCTTCGCATTTGAACCACAAATTGACCCTATCATTTCCAAGATAAACTGGCCCGACAATGATCGTGGTAAGAAGCGTCGGATAAATCTGGATCTTAACCTTTAATTTCAATTTTAAATGTAGAATTTCAGCTAACCTGGTACTATCTTCTAAAATCATCTTCTACTTTTTAAGACATTGGGGACAATATCTCATTTAGGTTTGGGAGTGGGGAATAGTTGGAGTATATTATTTTTATGTTGTTTTTATTTTAGTCCAATATTTTCGAAAAAATACAAAAAAATTAAAATTTTTTACAAATTTTACAAAAATTATAAAAATATTTTGTGTTTTTAATTTGATTAATCAGGTGAAATTGGTGTGAGATAGTTGTGTAAGGAATTTCCACCCCTGAGACGTATCTCAACCTATTTCAGAATAAGTTAATTTTTGTTTATGTACTTTTAAATTATTTAATTTGTGAATTCTCCATAATACTGATCAAAATGGATCTTCATATGCTCAGTTGCAATATTATCAATATGCATGGTAACATACAGACATGAGTTGTAATTGAAAAAGTTTGTAATATTCAGT
The DNA here is from genome assembly GCA_019454045.1 of Zanthoxylum bungeanum. Lineage (NCBI taxonomy): Eukaryota > Viridiplantae > Streptophyta > Magnoliopsida > Sapindales > Rutaceae > Zanthoxylum > Zanthoxylum bungeanum. The sequence continues at coordinate 19,254 of SKCR01046277.1, forward strand.
GCTCTAGTTTAATTGGAGGAACATCTAAAAAAAACGATGGGATAAAAAAATAAAATAAATAAAATAAACGTTTGAGATCCGAGTAATTAAGTCTGTATGGGTGTTTTAACACCTGGCGCCTTAAAACCAACTGGTTTGGGAGTCACTGGCCCAAAGCTCGCTACATGGATCGAAGATGTTAGAAAAAAAATATATATATCGGAAATCTGAGTAATTAAGTCTGTAAGAGTAGCTTAACACCTAGTGCCCTAAAGCCAACTGGTTTGGGAGTCACTGGCCCAAAACTCACTACATGGATGGAAGATATTGTATATAAATAAAAAAATCAGAAAAAAATCAGAAAAATATTCCATTTCTAAAAAAGGTGTGAATTCTGATACAACTTTAGGACAAAAATATTACTCTTTTCTCAACTATATTTGTAAACTATTGTGGGAAAAATGAGTTGATTAATATTTTGTTGGCCGTGTATATGAAGAATGGTAAAAATAATCGGAGAATTTACTTATTCGGTAATTTAGAAAGAAAGAAAACAATTATTAACTTGGATAAGGAGTTTCACATGTTTAGTCACTAACTTGTTTATTCTTTTTTCTCTTGTCTTTTTGTTTTTATGTGCATTAGTTTTACTATCTTTTTACTTTTGTAAAACGTTTATAGGTATCGTTGCTGTAAGCCCCCACGAGACTACAACTCGTCCACTAGGGACACATAGGGGTTTAAAGGCTTGTTGCATATGCTAAATGCAACTGTGTTCCCTACGAAAGTGTCCTAGTTTAATTTTATTTTAGAGAAGTTTATGTTATTTTATTCTATTGCTTTGCTCGAGGACTACCAAAATTTTAGGTTTTGGGGTGTGATGAGTGGTAAATGTATCATTATTTCCCACTCATTTGACCTAATATTTTTTTTATATAGTTTCTTGATTTTTGTGAATATTTTGATGTGTTTTGTGTTATTTTGTAGATAAATAAAGTTTCAGGACTCTCTAGAATCAAATCAGGGCCAAAATAGTGAAAACGGGCAAAAGGGCAAAACTGTCATTTAGCGCGTCGCGACGCGCAACCTGCATCGCGATAGCTGACGTGAGCCGGGAGCCTGCTAAAATATGCCGGGACACGTGTCAAAATCTGAGAAGTTTGATCTTGCTAACGTGCGCCGGATCTTGCTAACGTGCGCCGGGTCTTGCTAACATGCGCCTAACACGTGTCAACATCACATCATATCTGCTAATGTGTGTCGTGCCACGTGTCACCATCACATGCTACCGACAATCATCATCAGCCATGTGTCATCCACGTCAGCAGCATACCGAGTCATTACGCCATGTGTCATCCACGTCATCATTAACAAATCATATTGCGCCACGTGTCACCATCACATGCTGCCGACAATCAACATCGCCACATCATCACCACATCAGCACAATTATTGAGTTAATCATGCAAATCTGCCATGTGTCAGCATTCTATTGGGCCGACATATTCCTCATCGCCACGTCAGCAGATAAGAGATCAAAGCATCCAATCAGCGCGTGCCACGTCAGCACGTCGCGACGAAAAAACAATCCACGCGTCGCGACGCAGAGGCCTTTTTTTTGCCTATAAATAGAAGGTCGAATTTCAGATTTGAATTCATACCTTCTTCTATGTAATTCCTTAAGAATACTAAGAAGATTGTATCTTGTTTGTTTTTTTAAAGCTTTTAGTATTTAATTTCATCTTTCGCACTTTTTTTCTTTACTTTTCAGTCTTTACTTTCTGCAATTTACTTTTACATACAGTACTTACCTTTTTTTTTACTTTTCAGTAATGATGAGGTAACTCCCCCTACTGGGGTAAAAGGTAAAGCTTTTATTATTGCTATTTAGATTAATCTCTCTTAATTATAATATAATAACTATTTAAAACCTGACTTAATGAAGATACCGCTATATTGGTCGGTTGGTAATTATTTATAAATTGGTTTTGACCTGACTAAGCATGGATACCGCCTGGTTGGTCGGTTGGTAATTAATTATTAATTTGACTTAATCAGGTTACCGCCTATACGGTGATAAGTGGTATTTATATCACTATTTCCCACTTATTTAACCTAATATTTTGTATAGTTTCCCGGGTTTTGTGAACGTTTTGATGTTTTTTGTGTCATTTTGCAGATAAATAAAGTTGGGAAAGCATTGGAAGCAATTTGGGGCCAAAATAGAGAAACAAATAACAAAAGGGCAATTTTGTAATTTGTCAGCGTCGCGACACCAAGACCCTACGCGTCGCGATGACTAAAGTGAGCCGATCATGCTAAAGTGCTCCGAGGGACACGTGTCAGAATCTGAGAAATTGGACTTGCTAACGTGCGCCGACCTTGTTAACGTGCGCCGTGCCACGTGTCATCATCACAGAAGATCAGCTAAAATACGCCGTTTGCGACGTGTCGAAATCTCATTGGACCAAAGCAAGCACGTGCCACGTGTCGAGTTCTCATAGGACCGAATCATCGGTGAATCACATGCTGCCGCGTGTCAAGCTCTCATTGGACCGATCCAAAGCGCGTGCCACGTGTCAGATTTTCATTGGCCTGAAAGCTCAGCTAATCACCATGTGCCACGTGTCACCTCCTGATTGCACCGCATCGCCGCATGAAACGTGTCACCACCTGATTCTGTCGACAGAACACGCGTGGTCAACTCGTGTAGACCAAAGCCACGTGCTAGCATCGCGACGCCAAGCACTATAGCGTCGCGACGCCAGAAGCCGAAACTGCCTATAAATTCAGCTCATTTTCACTTCATTTGGTGTGCTTTCCTTGGTATTTTTTCCCTGATTTCATAGGAAGCATCTAGTTTTGTAATATTAAAATTATGTATTTTTATTTTTAGGTTTTTATTACAGCTTTTTATTTATTTACTTTATGTTTTGTAGTTAAATTTCCGCTGGGGTAAAAGGTGAAACCTTTAATATAATTATCTAGGTAAATCTCACTTAATTATAATTTATAAATTATAATTTAACCGGATTAATTAATGTCAGACTTTATTACCGCCTATATGGTCGGGTTAAATATAAATTACTTTACTGCCTATATGGCTGGTCTTTATGGGACAGATAATTACCGCCTATATGGCTGGTGTAATTGGACTAAATGGATTACCGCCTATATGGCTGGTTTTAAATGTTTAACATTATTAATTCCTGAGAAAGCAGAATATAAAATAATTTATATATTATAATAAGTGAGATTCCTAGATAAGAAATATTTAAAGTGGATCCTCTAACCCCCATCATTTTATTTTTATTCTAGGGAAGTGATGAAACACAATATTCACACACTTAATAATTGATTTTATTTTTATTGGGAATTCTTTAGTTTGTTTATTGAGTCTTAAGCTTAATGCTTCTTGTTGTCTGATCACCAATAAGATTGATGTGGTAAACTTAAAATGAACTAGACATAGGGATTTTAGGTTTCAGCCTTAGATTCAATAGCCCACGATCTTCCTTGAGGATAGATAACCCTTTAATAGATTTCCTTACAGGATAGACATATACCTATCGGGCGGGGGTAGCCATAATTGGAACTTAATTTTAATGAATCCAGGTAATTTGGTTGACATAGACATATGGTTCAATTGAGTTATACTGGGTATTTGCGTCTGACCATCGACAGAGGCTTTTGCATATTTTCGTGTTCCAGGTTAGCAAACTGATTTATTACATAAAGATAAGAGATTCAATTCATCTTTATAATAATATTGTGTGGAGTCGCGACCCTAGATCTTTGAGTCTTTTCTTTTATTTTCCTTAGTATTTTCTTTTGAGTCTGTTTTTATTTTAATTAGCAAATCCACATTCAATCAATAAAAAACAATCAATTCCCTTCTTCCTATAATTAGATACTTGTAAATAAATAGTATCAATAATTAATAACAACAGTATGAATTAAGTCCTTATGGGATCGATATTTTTATACTACTTGAACGATACGTGCGCTTGCGTTATACGTATGTGTTTACTCTGGTCAAGTTTTTGGCGCCGTTGCCGGGGACTTATTTTTCTTGAGTTATTAATTTTGAAGCTATCTAATTTACTTGTATCTAATTTTCTTTATTTTTATCTGTAATTTTTATTTCTTTCTTTTGTTTTCAGGTGATTGAAAAAATGGAACATTAGTGGGAGATTGAAAGATTTCGAGCTTTACTAGAAGAAGATACACCCCAAATCTGGGAGCAACAGTCCGGTTTTCTGAGGCCTGTTGTCCAGCCCAACAACTATCACTAGATGTCAGAATCAAGCAATTCTACATTTGCTCAACAGAACGAAATGGGGAGATGTGTAATTTGTGATGGTAACCACCCGAGCGATCAATGTATATACCTTTCAGAGTGGCAGAATTATTGGAATCATTCAAGGTACGAAGAACCATCATATTTTCCATCTTATCCACCATCTACCTACGATCTTCATCAACAATCAGAACCATCAGAAGAAGATCAGATGATTGACATGCTCAAAGATTGGGTCAAGAAACAAGACGAAAAGTTGGATACAATGCTTGAAATATGCCAGAATCAATTTGAAAGTATTCAGAGACAATCAGAATTCATTCAAAGACTGAAAGATCAAACGAGACAGTTACCTCAAGAAGAATTATCAGATGAAACTGACAAAGCCTTCGAGTACCCAAAGATCCACAATGACACCTTAACAGAGGAGGAGACTGAGCAGTATCAACAACTAGAGGTATCAGATCAGGAGCCCAAACCAGCAAAGTCTCTATTTGACTTTTATTATTCAGACTCTGACGAAGATGAAGTTGAGCTGTTTGTACCAACTGCATCAACACTTGAGGATGGAATTCTGTATCCTCAAAATGAAGATCTTGGAGCATCCATTGCACAAATGTTTGAAGAAGATTTACTTGAGCCAATAATTTCACCCAGATCAGAGGATGAAGACCTAAAATCTGACATTTCTTTTCATCCTCAGACAGATACTTATCGATCATGCATTTCACAGATGACGGATGAAGAGTTGAATACGGAAATTTTAAAATTCATATGTGAAGAAAAGGTGGAGCAAGAAACAGAGCAAATGGAGGAGCAATTGTCAGAAAAAATTGAAGATCCAGTGAATTCAGGAGAAACATCACTGTTTTGGGGAGTACAAATCAAAGACATCACCCGGAAGCTTGACAGAATGGAACTTCCATTCCAAGTCAAGCACCATACGAGACCTCCTGATTTTCTTTCTTTCTTTTCAGAAACCATTGGAGCAACAAAGGTTAAAAAGGTGTCACAAGCACTGAATGGGACAAAATTCTTTTTGCCACTTTACCGTTGGAAGAAACCCTTCAAAAGCAACGTTCATGGGATTGTCTTTAATCGGACATCCAAAACGACGCTGAAACCTCTTTGACAGATGGATTTCAGTCACGTCTGGCTGAAGACGAAAAATTTAGCGCTAGCAGGGAGGCAACCCATGCAATAATTTTAATATTATTTTATTTGTGTATACATTTTATAGAATTATTTTAATGTTGTGTTATTTTTGCAGAAAAATTAAAAACGGAATTTTTCAGGACAAAGCAAGCCAGTGCAAGCGGGATTTTCACAAAATAAAAATTTTGACAAAATCACGAAGATATAAAGTCAATCTAGTAGAGACGGCCGAGTAAGGAGTCAGCTCTTGAGACGCATCCCAGTGGATGTATCTGTCGAAACACTTGGCTTTGCCAAAAAAAAAAATCCCGCGTCGCGGCGCTCAAACCCTTAGCGTCGCGACACCAGATCCTGAAACACAGAACCCTAACCCTAAAAAACTGAGCGTCGCGACGCAAGAAGCAATTTGGCGTCGCGACGCGAGTTTGGTAACAGGTCCATAACCAACAGCCACCACGCACAGATCTCACTCTCCTTCTTCAACATTTCACAATTTCCTCTCAATCTTCCACTAAAATCCGACCATCTAATCACCAAATCATCAACCAAAACCTTCTAAACTCATCAAATCTCACAAATAACCCACACAAACTCAATCATCAAACCACCACCACCCACAACAGAGACCCATGGCCGAGCTTCCAACCTTCAGCCAGGATTCACGATCAAAGAGCAGCCTTCGCCGAGTCACAACCAAGCCCAATACCAACAGCCACTGAACCACTTGCCGCGAGCCACCCTTGCCGTGACTGAGCCACTACCTTGCTAGAAACCGAGCCGAACCAGTCACACCGAGTCCACCAAGCCGGGCCGTACTGAGTCCTAACCGAAACCAGAAACCATAAACCCATCTCAACCGAGCCACCATCAAACCAAGATCCATACTGCTGAGACCGAATCAACCCACAACCGTATCAACACCACCGTGAGTCACCTTTGTCGAGCCTTTGCCAAACCTTCACTGATTCCACCAAGCCGCGAACCCCCTTTGCCGAGACACAACCACCCCTTACCGAGACCACACTGAACCACAGAACCACCCCTTGCAGAGACTGAGCCATCCTTACCGATTCCACCAAGCAGCGAGACACCCATTGCCGAGCCAAAACCGAAGAAGCACAGGTCCGAATTTTAAATTATTAACATTGAAAATTGGAAGAAAATTTGGTAATTTGTGTGGTATTTGGAGTGTTGGATTCGATTGATTGGACTTTGGAAGTGTTGAAATTGATTGAATTCGTAGATTTTGGGGGGCGAAGGTTGTTGTGTGGTGATAGTTTTAGGGTGAATTTTGGGGAAATTTTGAGTTTTTAGAGGTGATTCTGCCGAAATGTTTACTAAAAAAATGGTCAAATAGTGATCGTGGTAAGAAGCGTAAATTAGACATAGATCTTAATCGGTAATTTTCCTGTAAAATTTCAGCTAACCAGGTATTATCTTCTAAACTCTTCTTCCACTGTTTAAGACATTGGGGACAATGTCTCATATAGGTTTAGGGGAGAGAATTAGTTGATTAGTATCTTTTTTTTAGTTGTGTGTTGTTTTTATTTTTAGTCCAAACTTTTCGAAAAATACAAAAAATTGAAAATTTGTTTTATTAAAAAAAATTACAAAAATATTTTGCGTTTTTGTGTTTTGATTTTGACTAAAAAGGTGAAATTGGTAAGAGATAGCTGAGTAAGGAGTTTTCACTCCTGAGACGTATCTCAAACCATTTTTGAAAAAAGTTAATTTTTGTTTATTTCCTTTTGAATTATTTAATTTGTAAATTCTCCTTAAAACTGACTAAAATGAATCTTCATATGCTCAGTTGGTAGGTATTATGAACATGCATAGTAACATACGGACATGAGCTATAATTGAAAAGTTTGTAATATTCAGTGCTCTAGTTTAATTGGAGGAAGCATCTCAAAAAGCAATGGAAAAAAAAAAACGTCTAAGATTCGAGTTATCAAGTCTGTAAGGGTGTTTTAACACCTAGTGCCCTAAAACCAACTGGTTTGGGAGTCACTGGCCCAAAGCTCGCTACATGGATCAAAGATGCTGCAAAAATATATATATCTGAAGTCTGAGTAATTAAGTCCGTATGGTGTCTTAACACCTGGTGCCCTAAAGCCAACTGGTTTGGGAGCCTCCGGCCCAAAGCTCGTTACATATATGGAAGATATTGTATATAAATAAATAAAAAATCAAAGAAAAAATCAGAAAAATCAGAAAAATTATTCCATTGCTTCAAAAAGGTGTGAATTCTGATAAAACTTTAGGACAAAAATATTACTCTCTTATCAACTGCACTTATGACTATTGTGGGTAAAAATGAGTTGTTTAATATTATGTTAGCTGTGTATATGGAGAATGGTAAATATAATCGGAGAATTTACTTATTCGGTAATTTAGAAAGAAACAAAACAACTAGTAACTTGGAGTAGAAATTTCACCTGATTAGTTACTAACTTCTTTATTCTCTTTTCGCTTGTCTTTTTGCTTTTGTGTGCATTAGTTTCACTACATTTTTACTTTTATAAAATGTTTGTGGGTATCATTGTTGTAAACCCTCACGAGACTACAACTCGTCCACTAGGGACACCTAGGGGTTTAAAGGCTTGTTGCATACGCTAAATGCAACCGTGATCCCTACGAAAGTGGCTTAGTTAATTTTATTTTTGTTATTTTATTTTATGTTTTGCTCGAGGATTAGCAAAATGTTAGGTTTGGGGGTGTGATGAGAGGTATTTATATCACTATTTCCCACTCATTTAACCTAATATTTTGTATAGTTTCCCGGGTTTTGTGAACGTTTTGATGTCTTTTGTGTTATTTTGCAGATAAATAAAGTTGGGAAAGCATTGGAAACAATTTGGGGCCAAAATAGAGAAAAAATGACAAAAGGGCAATTTTGTAATTTGTCAGCGTCGCGACGCCAAGACCCTACGCGTCACGATGCCTAAAGTGAGCCGGTCATGCTAACGTGCGCCGAGGGACACGTGTCAGAATCTGAGAAATTGGACTTGCTAACGTGCGCCGACCTTGCTAACGTGCGCCTGCCACGTGTCATCATCACATAAGATCAGCTAAAATGCGCCGTCTGCCACGTTTCGAAATCTCATTGGACCAAAGCAAGCGCGTGCCACGTGTGGAGTTCTCATTGGACCAAATCACCGGCGAATCACATGCTGCCACGTGTCAAGCTCTCATTGGACCGATCCTAAGCGCGTGCCACGTGTCAGATTTTCATTGGACCGAAAGCTCAACTAATCACCATGTGCCACGTGTCGCCTCCTAATTACGCCGCATCGCCGCGTGACACGTGTCACCACCTGATTCTGCCGACAGAACACGCGTGGTCAACCCGCGTGGACAAAAGCTGTGTGCTGGCGTCGCGACGCCAAGCACTATAGCGTCGCGACGCTAGAAGCCGAAACTGCCTATAAATTCAGCTCATCTTCACTTTATTTGGTGTGCTTTCCTTGGGATTTTTTTCCCTAATTTCATAGGAAGCATCTAGTTTTGTAATATTAAAATTATGTATTTTTATTTTTAGTTTTTATTATAGCTTTTTATTTATTTACTTTATGTTTTGTAGTTAAATTTCCGCTGGGGTAAAAGGTGAAACCTTTAATATAATTATCTAGGTAAATCTCACTTAATTATAATTTATAAATTATAATTTAACCAGATTAATTAATGTCAGGCTTTATTACCGCCTATATGGTCGGGTTAAATATAAATTACTTTACCGCCTATATAATTGGTCTTTATGTGACAGATAATTACCGCCTATATGGCTGGTGTAATTGGACTAAATGGATTACCGCCCATATGGCTGGTTTTAAATGTTTAACATTATTAATTCCTGAGAAAGCAGAATATAAAATAATTTATATATTATAATAAGTGAGATTCCTAGATAAGAAATATTAAATGTGGATCCTATAACCCCCATCATTTTATTTTTATTCTAGGGAAGTGATGAAACACAATATTCACACACTTAATAATTGATTTTCTTTTTATAGGTAATTCTTTAGTTTGTTTATTGAGTCTTAAGCTTAATGCTTCTTGTTGTCTGATCACCAATAAGATTGATGTGGTAAACTTAAAATGAACTAGACATAGAGATTTTAGGTTTCAGCCTTAGATTCAATAGCCCACGATCTTCCTTGAGGATAGATAACCCTTTAATAGATTTCCTTACAGGATAGACATATACCTGTCGGGCGGGTGTAGCCATAATTGGAACTTAATCTTAATGAATCCAGGTAATTTGGTTGACATAGACATATGGTTCAATTGAGTTATACTGGGTATTTGCGTCTGACCATCGAAAGAGGGTTTTGCATATTTTCGTGTTCAAGGTTAGCAAACTGATTTATTACACATAGATAAGAGATTCAATTCATCTTTATAATAATATTGTGTGGAGTCGCGAACCTAGATCTTTGAGTCTTTTCTTTTATTTTCCTTAGTATTTTCTTTTGAGTCTGTTTTTATTTTAATTAGCAAATCCACATTCAATCAATCAAAAGCAATCAATTCCATTCTTCCTATAATTAGATACCTGTAAATAAATAGTATAAATAATTAATAATAACAGTAGGAATTAAGTCCTTGTGGGATCGATATTTTTATACTACTTGAACGATACGTGTGCTTGCGTTATACATATGTGTTTACGCCGGTCATATGGCTGGTTGGTAATATCACACAAGTTAATATATTATATTAAGGGAGATATCTAAAATAGTAGTAATAGAAGTGGATCCTTTAACCCCAGCATTTTCTTTCATTGTACTTTTACCTTTTTAATTTCCAGCATTTTCTTTTCAGCACTTTACTTTATGTCTTTTATTTTTATGCTTTTAGTAGTTGAAAATATGTGTCGTAGCTAAGCCCATTATCTGGGGTTGTGATGAATTCCAATATCACAAGTTTATAAGGGGTTAATTTATAGTTTGGGTAATATAAATGTTTAATTATTGAGTCTTAAACTTAATGCTTCTTGTTAATTGGCCATTAATAAGATTGATTTGGTAAACTTAAAATGAACTTGGAAAAGTGATTTTAGGTTTAAACCCTAAACTCAATAGCCCACGATCTTCGTTGAGGATAGATAACCCTTTAATAGATTTCCTTACAGGATAGGAATATACCTCTCGGGCGGGGGTAGCCATAATTGGAACTTAATCTTAATGAATTCAGATAACTTGGTTGACATAGGAATATGATTAATTAAGTTACACTGGGTATTTGTATCTGACCATCGGAAGAGGCTTTTGCATAATTTCGTGTTCCACATTCATAAACCGATATATTACACAAACGTAAAATAACCACTTCATCTTTTAAAAAGATATTAGAAAGATTCACAACCCTGGATAGTTTAATAATATTGAATTTTCCTCAATTTCCTTTTGCATAATTTTATTTTCTATTTTAATTTTAAAGTCACCACCCAATCAAACAATCAATCCATTAGATACTTGTAAAAATTTGGCTTCATTAATTAAATGCTTAGGTATTAAGTCCTTGTGGGATCGATACTTTTTAAACTACTTGAACGATATGTGCGCTTGCGTTATACGCGTGTGATTATGCATCGGTCAAGGGGTCGGTAGTCACTTCTCCCACCATCACAACCCTCAAAGAGGTAATGGGACAGAATACAGAACATGAACACGATCCTCCAGTAATGAGACCCAACCTCCATGCTAGAAGAAGCATTCAGTAATGCCTTCAGTTCAACAGATAAGGGACATGGTATTATTTCCTCCAACTTATCAGGATTGAAAAGAAAGGCTTCAGAAGTTTCCTGAGCGTACTGACTCTTGAAGTGTGGCATTGCCAAATGAGTAGAAGGGGGAAACCGAAGGCAATAAACTCCTCAGAAAATGGACATAACTCTTTGTTGAGTTCCTAGAACATGCCAAGGATCTAATAAGACATGATTAGTGTGAATACTCAAAGAAGTAGCGGAAATACTTACATTGAACGGATTGGATGTAGGTGTAAAGTTCAAAACTTTTGAATCCTTTGTTGAGCTCCAAGCTTCTCCTTGTGTTCCAAACTCTTGAGAATGGTTTCCCTAACACCTTGGATGACTCATTTGTGTGCTAGCAAGGAAGAAATTTTGAAGCAAATTTTCTAAAATGGGAGAGGAAACTCTCGGCAATGGCTAAAGGGAGAGAGAGAGAGTTGTTTCAATTTTTTGTGTTGTGTATTAACGATTTCCAAAATTCAAATTATGATATACCAAATCCAAGATTTGGTATTAGTCATTCAAAAAATAAATAAACAAACACAAAGTGTGTAGAGATTGGTTGGAGTAAAAAACAAGCAAGCATGATTTACACTCCACCATCAACAACTTCCATCACATGTCATAAGTGTGATGTAAGTCAAGTGGGTCCCACCACTTGTAAATTCTGAATTTACGTCGAACAATCTCAACGCGCAACTTTGCTCGGGCTCGGGTTCGTTTAATTCCAAATTAACGAATTTGCCGTTGCGACATAATTAAAGTCACTTACGAATTAATTCTAAATTAATTTGCTTGCCCGAATTAAAATCCAATTTTAATTCCGCTATGAAATTTAATTTCATTTAATATATCGAATATATTATTTAATCGATTAATTCCAAATTAATCGTTCTATCTCTTCTAATCGAATTTTATCCCAGATAAATTCTTGACGCAATTAATCCTAGATTAATTTTCTCTCTCTCATAATTAATCCCAGATTAATTCTGCTCGAGTCAAACGTCATCGGTGAATCTTCGGAAAGCGACCCATGAGATTCCTGGATATGTTGGCAGTAAATCCGATCATCGGACTATCCGAACACGTGCGTACCCAGTACCACGTTCTTACCGATTTATCACACCCAATACACTACAATTCTCAATAAACCCAGAAAAGGTGTTCACAGAACCTGTTAAAGTTCCAGACGACCAAAACCAAAGCGTACTAATTGTCACAAGTATTAGCGATGCAAGTCTTAGGTTAAGACCAAATACACATACCCTGATTCGGATTCCCATAGACACATAATCATACTACCAATGGGATTCCGAGGGTCTATCCAGAGCGAGGTTGTTTCCCTACCATCGGTAAACAGAACCTCCTATTACACTTTCATGAGTATCCAAAACCCAAATATATGAGAACTATGATGTTACACTTCCATAACGCGCACAAGTGTAATACTATCCTATTCCGTATTATTAATGATTAAATTTAGTGGATTGATACTGTCTCATATCTTATAATCCGAAACTAATTATAATGACTTTTATCATTTATATATATTCAAGTAATCTAATTACAAAATGATAAAATGGTAATTTCCTTTTTCACATAGTAATTTGTACAAAAACCACAATGTCTTTTACAAATAGTGATGCTATAGGTCACAATTGTCCAACAATCTCCCACTTGGCCTATAGCCAATCACTCAAGTATCTAACACCTGAACTATGTACATGTCGCTCAAACTTTTATTGAGGAATAGCCTTCGTCAGCGGATCTATAATGTTGTCATCTGATGCGACCTTCTCGATCTTCACATCGCCACGATGTATGATCTCACGAATCAGATGGTAACGTCGAAGTACATGCTTGGATCGTTAATGAGACCGCGGTTCCTTAGCCTGTGCTGTAGCCCCGTTATTGTCACAATACAAAGGAACGAACTCAGCTGCTAACGGAACTACTCCTAATCCAATTAGGAATTTACGGATCCAAACTGCCTCTTTTGCTGCTTCAGCTGTTGAAATATATTCCACTTCTGTTCTTCAATCGGCAACAGTCTCTTGCTTGGAAGATTTCCAGCTTACTGCTCCGTTGTTCAAACAAAATATGTACCTGGATTGCGACTTACAGTCGTCTTTATTGGTTTGGAAACTTGCATCGGTAAACCCAGTTACCTCAAGTTCTCCATCTCCATAGATTAAGAAAGCATCCTTAGTTTGTCTAAGATACTTAATGATGTTCTTAACCGCAACCCAGTGACCATCACCTGGATCGGCCTGATAGCGACTACACATGCTCAAAGCATATGAGACATCATGTCACGTACATATCATGGTATACATAATCGATCCGACTGTAGAAGCGAAGGGGATCTGACTCATGTTGTCTATCTCATCTTGAGTTTTAGGACACATTTCCTTAGATAAAGTGACGCCATGTGACACTGGCAACAGTCCCCTCTTAGACTGATCCATATTGAATCTCTTCAACCTTTATCAATATACGGGCTTCGGGAGAGTCCAAGCAGCTTTCTAGATCTATCCCGATAGATCTTTATTCCCAGAATAAAGGCTGCTTCTCCCAGATCTTTCATGGAGAATTTTAATGAAAGCCAAGCTTTCACCGATTGTAGCATGGGAATTTCATTGCCAATAAGCAATACATCATCAACGTAAAGGACAATGAATGTCAGTGCGCTCCCACTAACCTTCTTATATACACAAGGATCATCCTCATTTTGAACGAAATCTTATTCTTTTATGATCTCATCAAAACGTTGGTTCCAAGAACGCGATGCTTGCTTCAATCCATAAATGGATCGATTTAACTTGCAAACCTTGTTTGCATCTTTAGGTACGAAAACCATCAGACTGTTGCATATAAACATCCTCCAAAAGGTTTCCGTTAAGGAAAGTAGTTTTGACGTCCATCTGCCATATTTCGTAATCGAAATATGCAGCAATAACAAGCATTATCCAAATGGATTTAATCATGGCAACAAGTGAAAACATTTCGTCGTAATCGACACCATGTCGTTGACGATACCCTTTCGCTACAAGTCTAGCTTTGTACGTTTGTATGTTTCCATCTTTGTCGGTCTTCTTCTTGAAGATCCATTTGCAACTAATAGGCTTTACGCTTTCAGGTGCATCAACCAGTGTCCAAACTTGGTTGGTGTACATGGAATCCATTTCGGACTTCATGGCTTCTTGCCATAAAGCGGAGTCGATATCTTGTATCGCTTCCTCATACGTAGCTGACTCGTTATCCTCAATAAAATTAATATCTACGTGAGGTGAGATCAGAAACCCATACCTCTCATGTTATTTTCTGACTCTCTCCGACCTACGCGGTTCTTGTGTATTAGAAGATTGTGGTATACTCTCATCCCTGATGAACGGTTCATGTTCCGGTAAGGAATCGGTGCCAGTAACAGTATCACTCCGATTTTCATCAAGTTCTACTTTCCTCCCACTTACCACTGCATTTAGGAATTATTTTTCGAGGAAAACCGCATGTAGAGCAACAAATACTTTGTTCTCTTGTGAGTTGTAGAAGTAATATCCTTTGGTTTCCCTAAGATAACCTACAAATAGGTACTTATCTGATTTGGGTTCTAGTTTGGTACCATCCAAACGTTTAATGTATGCCCAACAACCCCAAATCTTCAGGAATGAGAAACCCGGTTTCTTTCCTGTCCAAATTTCATATGAAGACTGTTGAACAGACTTTGACGAAAACTTATTCAAAATAAGTATTGCACTGTTCAATGCATATCCCCAGAAGGAAATTGGTAGCTCAGTGCGACTCATCATAGACCTTACCATGTCCAATAAAGTTCAGTTTCTCCATTCGGACACACCGTTTAATTAAGGCGTTCCGGGAGGAGTCCACTATGAAAGAATACCATACTCTTTCAAGTAATCGAGAAACTCTTTGCTTAAGTATTCTCCACCACGGTCCGACCATAATGTTTTAATACTTTTCCCGGCCTGTTTTTCTACATCGTGTTGAAACTCTTTGAATTTCTCAAAGGTTTCTGACTTGTGTCTCATAAGATACACATAACCATAACGCGATGCAACATCTGTAAAGGTTACGAAGCATTCATATCCACATCTAGCCTTGCTCTAGTCCAGACGACATAGAAGACTTCTCCAACCCTCAACAGGTCTGGTCGACTGAAGATTATCCTGAACCTTCATTTGGTTCAGTCGACTAGGAGCATTCCCTAATGACTCATCTCGAGTCAGGATCAGGACCTGGACCTTCATCTGGGCCCTGACGATATAGAAGACTCCCCCGACCCTCAGCATGTCTGGTCGGCTGGAGATTATCCTAAACTTTCATCTCGTTCAGTCGACTGGGAATATTCTTCATGACTCATGTCGAGTCGAGTGTAAGACCTGGGCCTTGAGCTGGTCCGGATGACATAGAAGACTCCCCCGACCCTCGATAAGTCTGATCGATTGGAGATTATCCTGAACTTTCGTCTGGTTCAGTCGACTGAGAACATTCCCCCTGACTCATGTCAAGTCGAGTGCAAGACATGAACCTTCATCTGGTTCGGACGACATAGAAGACTCCCCCAACCCTCATCAGGTCTAGTCGATTGGAGATTATCCTGAACCGTCATCTAGTTCTGTCAACTAGGAACATTTCCAATAACTCAGGTCGAGTCAAGTGCAAGACCAGGACCTTCATCTGGTCCAAAAAACAAAGAAGACTCCCCCGGACCCTCAGATGATCTGCTCGACTGGAGTTTATCCTGGCCTTTATCTGGTCTAATTGATGGGAGCATTCCCCAATTGCTCATATCGAGTCGACACCCAAATCTGGTTGACTGCGGGTCATCCCTAATATTTATTTGTTTTCATTAACATGATATTACCCTTGACAAGTCCAAGTGACTTTAACATCCAAGGCTGGTCGACTGAGGATCATCCCAGATGTGTATTTAGCTCCATCAATATGGTTTGACCTTTTTTTGGTCCAATCGACTTCAACGACTAGAATTGGTCGACTGAGGATCATCCCAGATATGAGACATACTTCCTGATCACCTATAAAAGAGGCATAATTCAGATTCTGAAAGAGGTTTTTTAGTTCTCATACTTGATCTTCCTCTAAACACTGGATCACCGCTCTCACAACAGTCTACGAAGGTCAAGGTAACCATGAACCTTGCTTTTCCATTACTTTCTACTCATCTTCACTACTGACTTAAGCGTCGGAGTGCGTACGGAACCCACCACACAAGTGGGTAGGAACTCTATGCTTATTCTCCCTTTACCTTGCAGGATCACTGGTGTGCCCCTTCGTATGAATTTTCGATTGTGGATCGAAGGTGAAATCCAGCGTCCACAGTATGCAAACAATGTATACAATTGATGGATATGGAAAAGTTTAATGAAATTGCGAGGGAACCTTCGCCGGAGTTATTTCGGAACCCTCCATATAATTCCATATAATCAAATGCAAAGAGCCCTACAAATTATACTCATAGAGTTAATCGCCCATAGAACAAAATAAGGAATTGAAAATCCAAGTTTCCAAAATTCTCAAGATAAACCTTTTAGGTGCTTAAGCCCTATAAGGAGCATCCTCCATCGAGCATATACCTAGCTTGATAGAATTTTTGGGTACTTAAGCATCCAAAAGAACATCCTCTAATGAGCCTATATCCACCTTATCCGAAAATGAGCCTCTGAGTACTAGACAAAGTAAATGCTCGACGATGATTTCACGTTTGGAGCCCTCAGATGGAGTATCTAAAAGAGTCTTTCGATGAATTGGTAAAAGCTAAGGTTATGAAGCATTCATATCCACCTCTAGCCTTGCTAGACATGGGCCCGCATACGTCACTATGAACGAGGGCTAACAGTTCTGTGGCACGTGCACCTTTACCGCTAAAAGGTGTTTTAGGCATTTTGCCTAATAAACAAGATTCGCAGACGTCATATGAATTTGGATCAAATCCGTCCAAGTATCCACTCTTTGAAAGTGTGGATATGCGAGTCTTGTTAATGTGTCATAGACGACAATGCCACATATAAGTTTCATCTTTGTTACTTAATTTAAGCCTCTTGTTTGTTACGTTATATGTTTGAGATTGATTTATATTCAAATTATAAAGACCATTATTAACATCATTACTACATATCTCAATATCATTTTTATAAACAAAACACCATGTGTTTCTGAATACAAAAGTATACCCACATTGGGCTAAACAAGATACATAAATAATATTTCTAGTCAAACTAGGTACACAATAGCAGTCTGATAAATTAAGTACATGCCCCGAGGGTAGTTCCAAAATATAAGTCCCAACAGCCAAAACGGCGACTCTAGTCTTATTTCCAACTATGAGGTCTATCTCTCCTGAAGCCAGTCTCCTGCTAATCTACAGATCCTGCACATCAATACATATATGAGTACCACAACCAGAATCAAAAATCCAATTTTTAAAACTAGAAGTAGACATGTTTATTTCAATAACAAACATACATGAAGCGGTGTCTTGCCCGTTTTGATTTCCTTCATGTGCGCCTTGTACTCATGGAAGTCACGCTTCCAGTGACCCCGTTTGCCACACTATAGGGAGACATCTTAGGATTTGTCCTTTGCCTTCCCAGAAGAATTTGATGATTTGGCATTGCCCTTTCTCTTCTTCTTCATCTTCACGCCTCCAGTAGCCTTTGGCCAAGCCTTGGCAGACTGAGATGTCGAAGCGAAGTGCGCCTAGCACTTTTTGCCCTTTAAAAGCTCCTTTTCTGTTTCTCGCATCATTGCCATCAACTCTCCAAGAGTATGGTCTTGGTTCATCATATTATAGTTCATGATGAACCCGCTCCAGCTGTCAGGAAGAGACTGCAAGATCAAATCTATAGAAGTCTCAGCCTAAAGGGTTATGCCTAGCTGACCCAGCTGTTCGATGTCAGCAATCATCTGTGACACATGGTGCTCGACAGATGTACCCTCTGACATTCGAGAGTGAAAGAGTTTCTTCTACAATTCATACATTTGCGATCTAAGGTTAGATCGGTGAAGGTACTTCAATTTTGCCATCATAGTATAAGGATCCAATCCCTTGTTCTGGCGACGAAATTGAGGGGTCATTGCTGCGAGCATGATGGATTGAGCAGTTGAGTTGTCATCACTGTGAGTCTTCCAAAGTTCAAGATCAAGCAGCTGCTCAATTCTGGGCTTAGGCCCGAGAGGTCTCTCTATCGTATGGAGCATCTTCTCGGCCCCTAGGACAATCCTGAGGTTCATATCCCAGTCAGGAAAGTTCGCACCATTAAAGATATTTTCGCCCATGATAATATCCCTAACGTTGATCTTTCCGGCCATCTTAATTGCAATAGTCTAACTATTCAATTAACTATTTTTGGGTACAGTCTAACTTTTACAATAAAAATAATAAAATATTAGTCCAACAAATAAATATATAACAACGAAAATAATTTGAAAGCGCGTATTGGCAAGTATTTGAATGAAATTCAAATTCAATACTAGCCTCCCACTATTTTTCGGCAAGCCTCTAACCCTCTGTTGAGTACTCGGGAAACCTAGTTTCCTAGTGGGCTATGATCCCGTTAAATAACACACAACCTTGACTTTGGCCAACAAGCTGTATGATATTTAACTAGGTAGATCTCTAAGATCAATTGGATCTCATCCAATTCCTAGATCCGGTAGGTTGACCTCCAAGTCTGAAACATATATACAATATATATGCCAATATATCCAATATATTTTCCTAACATTTTCCTCTGAATCAACTAAGCCTTGGCTTTGGCTCAACAAGCTTGATGATTCCAGTTAAGCGAGACCCATTGACAGTGGGAAAGCTTCGTAATCCATGTCGATGAACAAGAAGTGACCTTGAATTTGGCAAAAAAATCACAACTTGCCCAAGACATGCGATATGGAACAAAGCTTTCGTGGTTCAAACACATCCTCGATGGACATTGATCTTGACTTTGGCCAATAAACCAATGCCAAGCTTGGATTTTGAGAGAGAACCATTCAATGGAAGGAAATCGCTTAATATTTGTTTGAGGGTTTTTTTCACGTAAATTGGCAACCAATTTATTATCTTTGATAGGTCTCATCATACACCCTTAAGCATGCATTCTAAAAGCATAATAAGGCGCAAAATAAATAATAACGATATACGGATGGATATTCAACAATTGTTCCTAGAACAAATATTGGCCTTGGCTCAACAAGCTTAATGATTCTAGTTAAGCGGGACCCATTGACAGTGGGAAAGCTTCGTAATCGAGGTCGATGAACAAGACCTGACCTTGACTTTGGCCAACAAGTCACAACTGCCCAAGACACATGATATGTAACAAAGCTTACGTGGTTCAAACACATCCACGATGGACAAAGGTCTTGACTTTGGCCAACAAACCAATGCCAATCTTGGATCTTGAGAGAGAACCACTCAATGGAAGGAAAAAACGCTTAATATTGAATGAGGGTTTTTCCCGTAAATTGGCAACCAATTTATTATCTTTAAGTAGGTCTCATCATATACCATTAAACATGCATTCTAAAAACATAATAAGGCGTGAAATAAATTAATAATTATATGCGGATGGATATATAACACATTTTGTTCCTAAAACAAATCTCTTACTTTCCTCTCTCCCGGCTAGCACTATACTTACTTCTACCCAATTACATAATACAATAAAGAAACCTCATTTACATTGAGGGGAGTTGGTGAGAAGAGAAGTACAAAGAGTCAAGAGATATATGGCTGGACACGCAGGTCCAATTTAATAAATTCTAAATTTATTACATAAAGCATGTTATTCAATCAATCTAATCCAATTAATTAATCTTTGAATTAATGATCATCCAATGTTCAAACAACGATTTGATTTGCGCGAGTCCAACTCGTTTAAGAATAAGTACTCAAAGTGCGTATTCTTGAATTATATCGAACTACAATATTAAATCCAATTTAATTTGTATTCAATACTAATTCTAATTTAATTCCAAATTAAATAATTACACTTATATTTGTGCCTTTTAGACTTAGATTCTAAATCCAATCTAATTGGGTCTCAAAGGCCCAATTAACATCCAATGTCAATTTAATTAAAGTCCAATGGGCTTTTAATTAATTTCTTAAGGCATGGACTTTGGCAACCAAAGCCCAATAAGGAATCACCATTTGCCATGAAATTAATTTTGGCCCATTAGTCCCAATTAAATAGTTAAAGGCCCAATTATTTTATTTGGACTTTATAGTATGGTTTTAGGCCCAATTAGGATCCAATCCAATTGTCTTAAACCAACTTGGCCCAACCAAGCCCATTAAGCCCAAATATAATAATTTTAGCCCAATTCCAAATTGAAGACTAATTTATTTAACTACAATATTCCAAATATCACAATTTTTAATTAAAGTGTATTAGCCATAATTAATTAGTTAAATTAATATTTCCAAAACACCAATTTACCTAATTAATCATGCTTTAATATGTTCAATTCATGTCCAACACAATTGAAGCAAAATCAACGCATTCCATGCTTACATAACTCACGACAATCATGCATATAATTAACCAATTTTGATTTCAATCCAATTAAATCACAAATCAATATATCTCATGCATTTAAACACATCCAATGGTCCAAAAAATCAAAATCACCATGAGATCCTAAGGTCCATACATTCGGCCAAGCTATGTAAATTAGAGGAAAATTTATCCAATTCATTTTCTCAAAATTAATCATGCATAACTCTAAGTTATCATAATCTAAGCTCAACCAAATCATCAATTTGGAGAAATCATGCATAAATCATAAAAGCCCCAAATTAAAGTATATGAACCCTAATCTATTTCATGCTTAAAATCGGTTCATTATACCATTGTTGAGTTCCTATAACATGCAAAGGATCTAATAAGACATGATTAGTGTGCATACTCAAAGAAGTAGCGGAAATACTTAAATTGAACGGATTTGATGTAGGTGTAAAGTTCAAAACTTTTGAATCCTTTGTTGAGCTCCAAGCTTCTCCTTGTGTTACAAACTCTTGGGAATGGTTTCTCTCACACCTTGGATGACTCATTTGTGTGCTAGAAAGGAATAAATTTTGAAGCAAAATTTCTAAAATTGGAGAGGAAGCTCTCGGCAATGGCTAAAGGGAGAGAGAGTGAGTTGTTTCAATTTTTTGTGTTGTGTATTAATGATTTCCAAAATTTAAATTATGATATACCAAATCCAAGATTTGGTATTAGTCATTCAAAAAATGAATAAACAAACAGAAAGTGTGTAGAGATTGGTTGGAGTAAAAAACAAGCAAGCATGATTTACACTCCACCATCAACAACTTCCATCACATGTCATAAGTGTGATGTAAGTCAAGTGGGTCCCACCACTTGTAAATTCCGAATTTACATCGAACAATCTCAACGTGCAACTTCGCTCGGGCTCGGGTTCGTTTCATTTCAAATTAACAAATTTGTCGTTACGACATAATTAAAGTCACTTACGAATTATTTCTAAATTAATTCGTTTGCTTGAATTAAAATCCAATTTTAATTCCGCTATGAAATCTAATTTCATATAATATATCGAATATATTATTTAATCGATTAATTCGAAATTAATCGTTCTCTCTCTTCTAATCGAATTTTATCCCAGATAAATTCTTGCCGCAATTAATCCTAGATTAATTTTCTCTCTCTCATAATTAATCCCAGATTAATTCTGCTCGAGTCAAACATCATCGGTGAATCTTCGGGAAGCGACCCATGAGATTCCTGGATATGTTGGCAGTAAATCCGGTCATCGGATTATCCGAACACGTGCGTACCCAGTACCACATTCTTACCGATTTACAAGACATGGTTGGCTTCTAGCAAAGCACCGTGCCTACCCAATTCTCCAGAAATATTCTTTTAAGGAATACATAATCTGAATCAGGCATAATATATTAAGTATTGCGTATTGCGATCCAGTATTGGATGTCACATGCTAGGCCTGCGACTGGAATAGTGTTTGCCCCGTACGAAGCATATATCGGATCACTAGCAACTAGTCTATTTAATCGGATAATCATGACCTTGTTATATTATCCCGATAGTTGCAACATATTAGAGTACTAGTTCTGTATCCCTGCGTGATCATCATCTCCATATGACTGAATTGATACTTCCATCTTGACATCACACTCAATACACTACAATTCTCAATAAACCCAGAAGAGGCGTTCACAGAACCTGTTAAAGTCTCGGACGACCAAAACCAAAGCGTACTGATTGTCGCAAGTATTAGTGATGCAAGTCTCAGGTTAAGACCAAATACACCTACCCTGATTCGGATTCCCATAGACACATAGTCATACTACCAATGGGATTCTGAAGGGGTTTATCCAGAGCGAAGCTGTTTCAGTACCATCGGTAAACAAAACCTCCTATTACACTTGCATGAGTATCCAATACCCAAATATATGAGAACTATGTCGTTACGCTTCCATAACGTTCACAAGTGTAATACTAGCCTATTCCGCATTATCGATGTCCAGTCTCGATAATACTACGACTAGGGATATTTAATGATTAAATCTTTAGTGGATTGATATTGTCTCATACTTATAATCCGGAACTAATCATAAGGACTTTTATCATTTATATATATTCAAGTAATCTAATTACAAAATGATAAAATGGTAATTTCCTTTGTCACATAGTTAATTTGTACAAAAACCACAATGTGTATTACAAATAGTGATGTTATGGGTCACAATTGTCCAACACTCTTGACCTTGGAAGAATAAGACATGAATTTTGGTATCCTAGAACGTTGAAGCGAAATTCGGAAAGACATAGTCCACCTTGACACAATGAAGGTAACGAAGGGCGGAAAGCTGAGCCAAGTCTGGGAGCGACTAATCAGGAACCCCACAGATGAGGGACACGATGGGATCTTACAGATAGCAAGCCATGGAAACAATTGGATATACTGAAGCGGTGGTTGGATATAGAAATGAGTGTCCGGAAATGAGAAATGTCCGGCCAGATTTTTTTTAGGTGGCCAGAGATTCTTCGAGGAACATTAGAGCTAGGGCAAGAAAATGAGGAGAATAAGCCTCTGAAACAAAAAGGAATGGAAGAAATGGGCCTTTGGTGATGAAAAAAAAAAAGAAGACTAGGCCTATATATAAAAGAACTGAGGGTTGTACCGTATGAAGACATGATTCTTACCCTTAGAATGAACCATAACGCCAAAAAGACATCATGAGATGTCCGGACGGATTTTTACACTATGTCCGGCCTGTAAGTGTCATAGACATGCCACAGGATCTCTAAGCGTGATTAATTGTGTGAATAAATCAAAGGAAGTTGCGGAATACTCACATTGATTGGATTTAGGATTTCAAAAATTCCTTCTTTGTTGGAGCTCCAAGCTTGTTTGTTGAGTTCAAAACTCTTGAGTGAGTTTCCCTATCACCTTAATCTTGACTCCTTATGTGCTAGCAAGAACAAAATGAAAGAAAAATTTTGCCCTCCAAGACCTCAAAGTTTCGGCCATGGTAGAGAGGAAAAAAGAGAGTGAATAGTTCCTTTTTTTTCCAAAACTTGTAAAGTGTGTTGACTTCCAAAGTTGTTCAAAATAAATTTATGTGTTAAATGAATCACATTTAATAAATCCAACCACCCCCATCAAACTTATGACTACTTGATGTAAGTCAAGTGTCAAGTTGATGTAAGTTAGTGGGTCTCACCGCTTTGAATTCAAAATTCAAGTTGGTTCACACAACACACTTTGGGCCCGGTTTCGTTTAATTCGATTAAACGAATTTTCCATCGCAGCGTAATTAAATCCAATTTAATTAAATAATAATGCCTCGTAAAATTATTACGGAAGTCGCTTACGAATTAATTCCAAATTAATTCATTCGCACGAATTAAAATCCAATTTTAATTCCGCATTGATATCCAATTTCAATTAATATATCTAATATATTATTTTAGCCCAAATAAAAAAATTAAATAGAAAAATCCAATTTAACTATTAAATTTATTTTACCGATTAATTCCAAATTAATCGCGTTCTCTATTCTTCACGAATTAATCCCAGATTAATTCATGACGCAATTAATCCCAGATTAATTCATTCTCTGATAATTATTCCCAGATTATTTCTTGCCGTAATTAATCCCAGATTAATTTTCTCTCTCATAATTAATCCCAGATTAATTATGTTCGAGTCAAATGTTATCGGTGAATCTTTGGGAAGCGACCAAAGAGATCCCTGGATATGTTGGCAGTAAATACAGTCATCAGACTATCCGAACACGTGCGTACCTAGTACCATATTCTTACCGATTTACAAGACATGGTTGGCTTCTAGTAAAGCAACGTGCCTACCCAATTCTCCAGAAATATTCAACGAAGAATGTGTAATCTTTATCAGGCGTAGTATACGAAGTATTGCGTATTACGATCTAGTATCGGATGTCACATGCTAGGCCTGGGCTGAAATTGTGTCTGCCCCGTATGAAGCATATATCGGATCACTAGCAACTAGTCTCTGTAATCGGATAATCATGACCTAGTCATAGTATCCCGATAGCTACAGCATTTAAGAGTACCAATTCTGTATCCCTGCGTGATCATCATCTCCATGTGACTGAAGTGATACTTCCATCTCGACATCACAACCAACACACTACGATTCTCATTATACCAAGAAGAGGCGTACACAAAACCTGTTAAAGCTCCGGACGACCAAAACCAAAGTATACTGATTGTCGCAAGTATTATCGATGCAAGTCTCAAGTTAAGACCAAATACACCTACCCTGATTCGGATTCACATTGACACATAGTCATACTACCAATGGGATTCCGAGGGGACCAGAGCGAAGCTGTTCCCGGTCCAACGGCTAAAAGAACCTCATATCACACTTGCATAAGTATCCCATACTTAAATATACGAGAACTATGTCATTACGCTTCCATAACGCGCACAAGTGTAATACTAGTCTATTTCGCATTATCGATGTCCAGTCTAAATAATACTACGACTAGGGATATTTAATGATTAGACCTTTCATGGATTAATACTATCTCATATCTTATTAATCCGGAACTAATCATATGGACTTTTATCATTTATATATCCAAGTAATCCAATTACAAAATGATAAAAGAGTAATTTCATTTGTCACATAGGTAATTTTGTACAAGAACACCATGTCATTTATAAAATAGTGATGCTATGGGTCATAATTGTCCAACAATCTCCCACTTGGCCTATATCCAATCACTCAAGTGTCTAACACCTGAACTATGTACGGTTCGCTCGTACTTATGCTGAGTTATCGCTTTCGTCAGCGGATATGCAAGGTTATCATATGAAACGATCTTTTTATCTTAACATCGCCATGATGTATGATCTCACGGATCAGATGAAATCGTCGAAGTACATACTTGGATCATTGATGAGACCATAAATCCTTAGCCTGCGCTGTAGCCTAGCTCAGCTGCTAACAAAATTACTCCTAATCCAATTAGGAATTTTATAGATCCAAAATGCTTCTTTTGCTGCCTCAGCCGCAGCAATATATTCCGCTTTGTTGTTGAATCGGCAATAGTATCTTGCTTGGAAGATTTCCAGCTCACTGTTCCATTTTTCAAACAAATAGGTACCCTTATTGCGACTAACAGTCGTCTTTATCGGTTTGGAAACTTACATCGGTGAACCCAGTCACCTCAAGTTCTTCATCTCCATATAATAAAAGGCATCCTTAGTTCATCTAAGATACTCAATGATGTTCTTTACATCAATCCAGTGACCATCACTTGGATTGGCCTGATTGTGACTCCACATGCTCAAAGCATATGAGACACCAGGTCGCGTACATGTCTTTCAATATACGGGTTCTCGGAGAGTGCCAACAACTTTCAGATATATCCCAGTAGATCTTTATTCCTAGAATAAAGGTTGCCACTTCCAAGTTTTTATTAGAGAATCTTAATGAAAGCCAAGCTTTCACCGATTTTAGTATGGGAATGTCATTGCTAAGAAGTAATACATCATCAATGTTTAGGACAATCATTGTCATTGCACTCCCACTATCTTCTTATATACACAAGAATCATCTTCGTTTTGAATGAAACCATATTCCATTATGATCTCATCAAAACGTTGGTTCCAAAAACACAATGTTTTCTTCAATCCATAAATGGATCGATTTAACTTGCAAACATTGTTTGCATGTATTTGGTACAACAAAACTGTCAAGTTGTATGAAACATCCTCCAAAAGGTTTCTGTTAAGGCAAGCGGTTATGACGCTCAGCTGCTATATTTCATAAACGAAATATGCAAAAATAGCAAGCATTATCCGAATGGATTTAATCATGGCAACGGGTAAAAGGTTTCATCGTAATCAACACCATGTGATGACGATACCCTTTCGCTACAAGCCTAGCTTTGTACGTTTGTATATTGCTATCAATGTTTGTTTTCACCATGAAGACCCATCTGCTACCAATAGGCACAATGCCTTCTGGTACATCAACCAGTGTCCAAACATGGTTGGTATACATGGAATCCATTTCGGACTTCATGGCCTCTTGCCATAAAGTGGAGTCGATGCCTGTATCAATTCCTCATACGTAGTCGGTTTATTATCCTCAATAAGATTAATATCTATATGAGGTGAGATCAGAAACCCATAAATCCCAGGTTGTTTCCTGACTCTCTCCAACTTACGAGGTTCTTGTGTATTTGGAGATTGTGGAACAGTCGCATCCCTGATGAAATGTTCGTGTTCCGTAAGAATTCGGTGCCAGAAATAGTATCACTCCGATTTTCATCGAGTTTTACTTTTCTCCCACTTACCACTGCATATAGGAATTTCTTTTAGGAAAACCGCATGGAGAGCAACAAATACCTTGTTCTCTTGTGGGTTATATAAGTAATATTCTTTGGTTTCCCTAGGATAACCAATTACAAATAGACACTTATCCAATTTGGGTTCTAGTTTGGTACCATCCAAACGTTTAACATGCCCAGTATTCCCAAATCTTCAGGAATGAGAAACCTGATTTCTTTCCTGTCCACATTTCATATGCAGTCTGTCCAACAGACTTTGACGGAACCTTATTCAAAATAAGTATTGCATTGTTCAATGCGTATCCCTAGAAGGAAATTGGTAGCTCAGAGCGACTTATCCTTAACCTTACCATGTCCAACAAAGTTCGGTTTCTCCGTTCGGACACACCACTCAATTGAGGTGTTCCGGGAGGAGTCCACTGTGAAAGAATACCTTATTCTTTCAAGTAATCTAGAAACTCATTATTAAAGTACTCTTCATCACGGTCCAATCGTAATGTTTTAATACTTTTGTCAGTCTGTTTTTCTACTTCGTGTCGAAACTCTTTGAATTCATCAAAAGTTTCCGACTTGTGTTTCATAAGATACACATAACCATAACGCGATGCAACATCCGTAAAGGTTACGAAGTATTCATACCCACCTCTAGCCTAGCTAGACATGGGCCCACTTATGTCACCACGAACGAGGGCTAACAGCTCGGTGGCACGTACACCCTTACTACTAAAAGGCGTTTTAGGCATCTTGCCTAATAAATAAGATTCGTAGACATCATATGATTTAGGATCAAATCTGTCCAAGTATCCATTCTTTGAAAGTGTGGATATACGAGTCTTGTTAATGTGTCCCAAACAACAATGCCACTAATAAGTCTCATCTAATTTACTCAGTTTGAGCCTTTTTGTTTGTCATATGTTTGAGATTCATTTTTATTCAAAATATAAATAATGTTGTTCACATCTAATGTGTATATCTCAATATCATCCTTATTAACAAAACAGCTAGTGTTTTGGAACATAAAGGTATACCCGCAACGGGTTAAACTAGATATAGAGATAATGTTTTTAGTCAAACTAGGTACATAATAACAGTTTCCTAATTTAAGTATATGCCCTAAAGGGCAGTTCCAAAACATAGGTTCCCACAGCCAAAACAGCGACTCTCGTCTCGTTTCTGACTCACAGGTCGATCTCATCTGAAGCCAGTATTCTGCTAATCAGCGGATGCTGCACATCAGTACATATGTGAGTACCACATCCAGAATCAAAATCCAATTTTAAAACTGGTAGTGGATATGTTTATAACAAACATACCTGAAGTCGGAGCCTTACCCGTCTTCACTTACTTCATGTCTGCCTTGTCCATACAGTCGTCACACTTTCAGTGACCCCGTTTGCCACAATTTAGGCAGACATCTTGGGATATGTACTTTGTCTTCCCAGAAGACAGTGATGATTTTGCATTTGCCCTTTTTCTTCACACCCCCAGAAGCCTTCGGCCAAGCCTTGGCCTTCTGGGATGTCAAAGTAAGATGCGTCTTGCGATTCTTACCCTTTCAGAAGCTCTGGCTCTGCCTCCTTGAGCATGGCCATTAACTCTATTTTCGATTGGTTCATTATGAACCCGCCCCAGCATTCGGGCAGAAACTGTAAGATCAAATCTATAGAAGTCTCAGCCTCGTATGTAATGCCCAGCTAACCTAGTTGTTCGATGCCAGCAAACATCTGCGACACCTAGTGCTCGACAGATGTACCCTCTGACATACACGAGCGAAAGAGCTTCTTTGGCAATTCATACTTCTGAGATCTAAGATTAGATCTGTGAAGATCCTTCAATTTCAACATCATACTATAAGGATCCAATCCTTTGTTTTGACGATGAAATTAAGGTGTCATTGCAGCAAGCATGATAGATTGAGCACTAAAAGTTATCATCACGATGAGTCTTCTAAAGCTCATGTTCTACTATTTGCTTAACTCCGGGCTCAAGCCCGAGAGGTTTCTATATCCAATAGAGTAACTTCTCAGCTCCCAGGACTATCCTGAGATTCATTTTCCAATCTGGAAAATTAGAGCCGTTAAAGACATTATCGCCCATGATGATGTCCCTAACGCTAATCTTTCCAGCCATCTCGATTATAATAGTCCAACTATCCAATCAAAGATTTCAGATACAAGCAAATGTAATGATTACTACAGTCCAACTACATAATCAACTACAAATGAAGTAAAGTCTTGTAAAGTCTAACTGTTTAAAGAAAACAATATTCAATATTAGTCCAACTAATATATTTATGACAACGATAAATAAAAATAAAAGAGCGCGTATTGGCAAGTATCTAAACGAAATTGCAAATTTAATACTAGTCTCCCACTATTTTTCGGCGAGCCTCTAACCCTCTGTGGAGTACTCGGGAAACCCAGTTTCCTATTAGGCTAGGATCCCATTAAATAACACACAACCTTGACTTTGGCCAACAAGCTGTATGAAACTTAACTAGGTAGATCTCTAAGATCAATTGGATCACATCCAATTCCTAGATCCAGTAGGTGGACCTCCAAGTCCGAAACATATATCCAATATATGTAAATATATCAAATATATGTAAATTTATCCAATATATTTCCTAACCTTTTCCTATGAATCAACTAAGCCTTGGCTTTGGCTCAACAAACTTAATGATTCCAGTTAAGCGTGACCCATTGACAATGGGAAAGCTTCATAATCCACGTCGATGAACTAGAAGTGACCTTGACTTTGGCCAACAAGTCACAATCGCCCAAGACATGCGATATGGAACAAAGCTTTCGTGGTTTAAACACATCTGCGATGGACATTGATCTTGACTTTGGCCGACAAACCAATGCCAATCTTGGATCTTGAGAGAGAACCACTCAATGGAAGGAAAACGCTTAATATTTGAATGGGGGTTTTTCGCGTAAATTGGCAACCAATTTATTATCTTTGATTAGGTCTCATCATACACCCTTAAACATGCATTTTAAAAGCATAATAAAGCGCGATTAAAATAATAATGATATACTGATGGATATATAATAAATTTGTTCCTATAAC
Source organism: Zanthoxylum bungeanum (assembly GCA_019454045.1). NCBI lineage: Eukaryota > Viridiplantae > Streptophyta > Magnoliopsida > Sapindales > Rutaceae > Zanthoxylum > Zanthoxylum bungeanum. The sequence goes on from SKCR01046277.1 coordinate 49,389, forward strand.
AAATCTCTTCATTTCCTCTCTCCCGCTAGCATTATTCATACTTCTACCCAATTACATAATACATCAAAGAAACCTCATTTGCATTGAGGGGAATTGGTGAGAAGAGAAATACAAAGAGAATAGAGATAATAGGCTGGACACGCAGGTCCAATTTAATAAATTCGAAATTTATTACAACAATTTCCAAAATTGCCCTCACCCTTGTAATATCCATCTGATATACTTTATTCATACAATACATCCAAGTGTTCACAGATAGCATGTTATTCAATCAATCTAATCCAATTAATTAAGCTTTGAATTAATGATCATCCAATGTTCAAACAACGATTTGATTTGCGCGAGTCCAACTCGTTTAAGAATAAATACTCAAAGTACGTATTCTTGAATTATATCGAACTACAATTTTAAATCTTATTTAATTTGTATTCAATACTAATTCGAATTTAATTCCAAACTAAATAATTACACTTATTTTAGTGCCTTTTAGACTTAGATTCTAAATCTAATCTAAATGGGTCTTAAAGGCCCAATTAGTATCCAATTCCATTTAATTAAAGTCCAATGGGCTTTTAATTAATTCTTAAGGCATGGGCTTTGGCCAATATGGATCCAATCCAAGATGCCAAGGCCCAATTAGGAATCACCATTTGCCATAAAATCAATTTTGGCCCATTAGGCCCAATTAAATATTAAAAGGCCTAAAAGTTATATTTGAACTTTATGGAAATGGTTTTGGGCCCAATTTGGATCCAATCCAATTGTCCAAAACCAAGCTTGGCCCAACCAAGCCCATTAAGCCCAAATACAACAAAATTAGCTCAATCCAATTTTCAAGACTAATTTTAATTAATATAACATTCCAAATATTACATTAATTATAATTAAGTGTAATTGTCATAATTAATTAATTAAACTAATATTTCCCAAAACATCAATTAAACTAATTAATCATGTTTTATCATCTAATTTATGTCCAACACAAATTGAAGCAAAATCAATCTATACATGCTTCTAGTGTTCACGGCAATATGGCATAAAATAGCAATCAATTTGATTTCAATCTAATTAAATCAACAATCAATTTATCTCATGATTTAAACACATCCAATGGTCTAATTAACAAAAAACCACCATGAACACTCCTATGGTAGTATTCGGCCAAGGAGGGATTTTAAGGAAAATAAATCTAATCAATTTATCTCAAATCCATTAATTCACAAATCCAATTTATCATCATCAAATCTCAAACAAACAACCAATTTGAAGAATCATGCTCCAAACACAAAATCCCCAAATTAAAGTATATAAACCCTAGGTTCAAATCAAGCTTAAATCTCGCTCTGATACCAATTATAAGTGTCCTAGACATGCCACGGGATCTCTAAGCGTGATTAATTGTGTGAATAAATCAAAGGGAGTTTGCGGAATACTCACATTGATCGGATTTAGGATTTCAAAAATTCCTTCTTTGTTGGAGCTCCAAGCTTGTTTGTTGAGTTCAAAACTCTTGGGTGAGTTTCCCTATCACCTTAATCTTGACTCCTTATGTGCTAGCAAGAACAAAATGAAAGAAAAATTTTGCCCTCCAAGACCTGAAAGTTTCGGCCATGGTAGAGAGGAAAGAAGAGAGTGAATAGTTCCACTTTTTTCCAAAACTTGTAAAGTGTGTTGACTTCCAAAGTTGTTCAAAAACATTTGTGTGTTAAATGAATCACATTTAATAAATCCAACCACCTCCATGAAACTTATGAGTACTTGATGTAAGTCAAGTGTCAAGTTGATGTAAGTTAGTGGGTCCCACAACTTTGAATTCAAAATTCAAGTTGGTTCACACAACACACTTTGGGCCCAGTTTCGTTTAATCCGATTAAAAGAATTTTCCGTCGCAACATAATTAAATCCAATTTAATTAAATAATAATGCCTCGCAAAATTATTACGGAAGTCGCTTACGAATTAATGATAAATTAATTCGTTCGCACGAATTAAAATCCAATTTTAATTCTGTATTGAAATCCAATTTCAATTAATATATCTAATATATTATTTTAGCCCAAATAAATAAATTAAATAGAAAAATCAAATTTAACTATTAAATTTATTTTACCGATTAATTCCAAATTAATCGCGTTCTCTCTTCTTCACGAATTAATCCCGGATTAATTCATGACGCAATTAATCCCAGATTAATTCATTCTCTGATAATTAATCCCAGATTAATTCTTGCCGTATTTAATCCCAGATTAATTCTGTTCGAGTCAAATGTCATTGGTGAATCTTTGGGAAGCGACCTAAGAGATCCCTGGATATGTTGGCAGTAAATACGGTCATCGGACTATCCGAACACGTGCGTACCCAGTACCACGTTCTTACCAATTTACAAGACATGGTTGGCTTCTAGCAAAGCACCGTGCCTAGCCAATTCTCCAGAAATATTCAACGAAGAATATATAATCTTTATCAGGCATAGTATATGAAATATTGCGTATTACGATCCAATATCGAATGTCACATGCAAGACATGGGGATGGAATTGTGTCTGCCCCGTACGAAACATATATCGGATCACTAGCAACTAGTCTCTGTAATCAGATAATCATGACCTAGTCATACTATCCCGATAACTGCAGCATTTAAGAGTACTAGTTTTGTATCCCTGCATGATCATCATCTCCATATGACTGAAGTGATACTTCCATCTTGACATCACACCTAACACACTACGATTCTCATTATACCCAGAAGAGGCGTACACAGAACCCTTTAAAGCTCCGGACGACCAAAACCAAAGTATACTGATTGTCACAAGTATTTGCGATGCAAGTCTCAGGTTAAGACCAAATACACTTACCCTGATTCGGATTCCCATAGACACATAGTCATACTACCAATGGGATTTCGAGGGGTCTATCCAGAGCAAAGCTGTTCCCGGTCCAACGGCTAACAGAACCTCATATCACACTTGCATAAGTATCTAATACTTAAATATACGAGAACTATGTCGTTACGCTTCCATAACGCGCACAAGTGTAATACTAGTCTATTCCGCAATATCGATGTCCAGTCTCAATAATAATACGACTATGGATATTTAATGATTAGACCTTTCGTGGATTAATATTGTCTCATATCTTATTAATCCGGAACTTATCATATGGACTTTTATCATTTATATATCCAAGTAATCCAATTACAAAATGATAAAAGAGCAATTTCCTTTGTCATATAGTTAATTTTGTACAAGAACACCATGTCCTTTACAAAATAGTGATGTTATGGGTCATAATAGTCCAACAAGGTCAGGCATATAAGAGACATGTTCAGATTTTCTTTATATTATAATTATCAATTAAAATAATTAAGTGTTATTGGATAACATTAATTATTTACTTTGACCCAATTGAATTAATTGGATTAATCCAAAATCACACAAAGGCTTTGTTGTAATTTCATAAATATCCCTACCATTGGAGGATATTTTGATAATTATAAAATATATAATAATAGGTGTATTTAGCTTGATTTATTTGGATTAAATCAAAGTAGTAGACAAAGAACTAATAAATCGGTTAAACTTTGTCTATATTTAATTGGATTAAATCAAAGTGGTAGACAAATGTGATTAGTCACACCAAATTATACATATTTGGACAAATTAGATTAAGCCTACCTAAAAGTTGATTAGAACTTTCATTAATTAAAAATTGCAAAAACTTCACTATAAAAGACAAGCTTGAACATGTTTTTAATTAAGCTTAAGAAAACTAAGCAAGCAGGCTAAAAGAAATATTAGTGTAAGTAAAGTTTTTGTGAGCTTGACAATATTTTCAACAATGAGAAGAAGATTGGATTTTGGAATCAAGCTTGCTAGGTAAGTTTGATCTTCTCTAAAACTATATTTTCATTAGTGAAACATATAGTGATGTATTATGTATTGGATATATAATAACATAGCTTGAAGTTGAAATTAGTATAATGAATTGTGTATGGATGCTTTGGAAGCATAAACACAATATGTTTGTGATTAGGTCAAAATGTTCATGTTGGACATGGAACATAAAATTAGAATTTGGAACTCTAGATGAAAGCTTGGAGCTATGGCTACCATTCTAAAATCACTTGACCACCTTTGAGTGACCTATAATTATTCATAGGTCACATCATTGTAGGATTCTAATTTGGTTTGTGTTTTGATTCAAAAAAATACATACATATATATATATATATATTTTTTATATAACATGTGTTGATGTTGATTTTGATATTAAAATTATTTTTAGTTCTTTTGAAAGTGTATAAGGAAGTTTAAAAAAATATATGAGCAAGCAGCATACATGCTGCTATACGCTGCATACTGTGCAAGCAGCATGCTTCTTGCGCGCATGCGCGCGCTTGGCTCGGGCGATGCGCGCTAGGCGCGCACCATGGTTAGGATCTGGTTTTCATCCGTTTTGGCTTTTCGGACTCCGATTTATCCCCGTTTTTTTCCCTAAACACTTGTAATGGAATATAGTAATCCATTAATTATTTAAAAATACACCCATGCTTAATTACCACGGGTTAGACCCATTTCTGTTGTGCAAGGTACCAATCTGACTTAAGGGGTCCTACATCCGCCCCAACAGTATACATGCTAACTCTTATATACAGATATTTGATGAGAAAAACTCTACAAGGTCAGCGTCGCCCTCGCTGTCTGCACTAAGCGGAAACTATGATCCGTAAATTCAACAGGCACTTGTAACACATCTTGATCAGCATCAAGAACTCAACAAAAAAACTAGTGTTTAAGAAGAAACTCACATGAGTATCGTCCGAAATGGTAACTTTCACGGCCTGCATCCTCTCCAAGCACGGAGATCAAACCTCATCCACCCCTACATCACCATGAACCACATAAGTCAGGTCCAACCAGAAACCTACTATGCCGAGAATGACGCCGGAGGAAGTCGATGCCGAAGAAGAATGTGGATATTATCAGGAAGAAGAAGCCTAGACCCGAACTTACCTAGAAGTTAATGGTGTCAGATCCATCGGTGCATCAACCTCCTCCTCCTCCTTAACTTCAGAAGCGAGACGCAAGTGGTGCCTCTGCGACCTCTCCCGCAGGCTTACATAAAAAGAAAGATCAGCAGAAAGAAAACAAATCTTAGAAAAAGAGTTCAGATGAGATATACAAACCTGAGTAGCCTGGTGAGGCTCATACAGTGGTAGGGAGCTAAGATGAGCAGATCGAGCCCATTATCGGAAAAGACCCTTCACCAAGAAATCATCAACATGGAGGCCATTCACAGCTACCAACAGGTTCTTCTGTTCTATCTGAAGGCCGAAGAACATGGCGATATGTGGGGAAGCTTGAACTTTGTGGGCCTGAGGGCCCAAATGCCAATAGAACATGTACTCTCCTATATACCAAAGTCGATGGTCTCTATCTAGAAGGAGCAGACGCATGACATTTTTCTGGAATGAGGAGCGCGTGGACTCCGGTAAGGCTTTAGTAGTAGTCCCCTACCAAGTGTATCAATCTATAAGAACCAGAATTATATTAGTATCAAGACTCAGCATGATCCAAGTGAGCCCGTTTAAATGAGCTATGTGAATGCCTAAGTCGTGGGACTCAGGCGAATGAAAAAATGGGAAGAAAAGACTTACTGGTTCGATCTGGGAGCAAATATGATCCCGCAAGGGTAATGGGGTGGGGATTGGATTTTCGTACTTAAGTCCAAATTATTTCTATTGAACAGAGCGCGGTCCAGGGTAAAAACAAATGGAAAATCTGGGTCTTCAGGGGCACGATCAGGTGTCAGGTGTCTTGGGAATGACATTTTCAATGATTGTCAAAAAGAAAATCGATGGAGGTTGTTTTGGCTAGGCAGAGTTTTTTTGGCTCTTACAAAGATTTTTTAGTGTCGATGAGAAAAAGAAGAGGAGACCTGTGATTTTATATCGCCGAGGGATTTCCGGCCAGACATACTTAAGATAATATCTGGCCGAACATGATTTAAATCTGGCTAAACAATGTCCAAAAGAAAAAATTTTAAATCGTTATGTTTTAGTACTAGACTCATATGTTGAGCATCCAAACACGATCAAAAGAGAAGATAACCATCATAGGGATAAAGACCTTCAATAACGGAACCTCAAATTGCACCAAGAAGATTCTTTCTGATAGTAGATTACTTCAGGCAGAGGCTAATGTTATTTCAAGTAATGGTTGGGTGAGTCTTGCACTTTTAGCAATGGCAATGAGTCAAATAGTGGGAACGTGATTCGACGCTACTTTAACTCTCCATATTTCATCGAAGATTTCGCTAAGAGATGCCGAGAGAACCCTGGAAATGAAATGTGATGATCATATAACATCGAGAATTGAGTAGACCTCGGGAATGAGGATAAACATCAGATAACTCCGGGAATAGTATAGACCTCGGGAATAAGGAAAAATCAGCAGACGACTCCGGGAATTGGGTAAAGACTTTAGGAATGAGATTGAAATGTCACAAAGAACTTCGAGAATGGAATAGAGATAGGAATGAAGCCCGAGAGATCGAAATATCTTACAACTGATCGAGGCATTGGGGGACCTGCGGGTCCATCATCTCTCTTAGCTGAGAATGAAGCATAATGACATGCGAGTCCATCAACTCTCGTAGGTAGGAATTAAGCCATATGACATGTGGATCCATCAACTCTCACAACTGAGAATGTAGCCTGATGACCTATGGGTCCATCAAAATCTCACAATCGGGAATGAAGCCTGATGACCTGCTTGTTCACCATCTCTCATAGTTGGGAATGAAGCCCGATGGATCGAAGTATCTCACCACCAATCGAAGCATTGGAGGGCCCAATGGCCCATCTATCGAGAAAATAGACTATTACAAATCCAGGTAAGTAAAAATATATGCATGACTTTGATAGACTTATCATTATCACAGACTTCACAAGCTTACCAAAGTGGGGGCGACTATAGATATTATATTTTTACACATAACCCAATGATGAGTCTCGTATGGGGCACCACTTGAAAGTTTGAAAATTTATAAGGTTAAATGTAAGAAGTGAAAGAAACGTCAGAGAATTCGGAAAAATAGCCAAACCCAGGTCGAACATCACCTATGTCCGACCAGCCACCATAAAATCCCACCAGACATATCCTGAAACCCTAAATCTCACCGGACATATGATATTTTTCAATGAGTGTGTAGATTTTCAGTCACAGGAATCACAGGTTTAATTGATGTCTGGCCAGACATATATTTAAAATACATATCTGGTCGGACATGCTTCGGGTTGTTAGCGAGTGTGCAAATTTATAATTACAGAAATCACATATCTGATTGATTTCCGGCCATATATATATTTGAAATAAATATCTTTGGATATAGATTGATTTCTAGCTGACACTGCAGATTGGAAATCACTGGAGATAATGAGGGGATTTGATTTCCCTTTCCCTTTTCAGCTCCAGCGTAAGAACTATAAATTAGTGCCCAAGTCATTCACAAATGGGCTGATAAACACAAAAACGAACTAGAACTTTTTTCAATACCAAAATTCTGATATTTTAGAGAAAGAAAAAGAAAAACAATAAGTGAATCCCATAAAGTCTCTGAAGTTTCTTCTTCCAATGAGTAATCCGGCAACTTCCAAAGTTTTCGGAGGTGTTTTTCGAGCCGACCACATCTAAATGTATGACCTGAGGGCACTTTAGGAGCGAAATCGATATACCTATGACATCGATGACCACTATATTGTTGATCTCGCATCCCGTAGAAAGTATATATAGTCCTACGATGAATGATGTAAGGTCGTACTACAGCCATCGTAAAATCCGATCTTAAACCCATTTGGGTTTAGAATGGTCCCTTACTAATACCAGTAGAATATTTACACTTGAAAGAGGTATCCCCACATCTTATAATGTAAGATCACACACAAAACAATTTATAAAGCATACAATTTAAGCAAAGATGAATTATAAAGACATTAAATAAATTAAATATCCATAAAGTATTACAATATTGATAAAATAGTAGATCTGAGTAACCATTGGATGGGTCTGGCCTTGGAGAGGCAGGCCGGATATGGCCATAGAAGGCTGGATATAATATTCAAAATCTAGCCAAACTTACGGGAAGTCTTGCCAGATATAACACATAATTCAAAGGCACAAAATCACCATAACAGTAGATAAAACAACATGAGTAACAACGATTTCAGCAATGATGAATGAAATATTATGAAAATAATGACAAGCTAACACATGCATTCGATAGAATTAAACATATTGTGACATACATTCGATAGGCCTGGCCTTAGAGAGACTTGGCCGGATATAATATTGCATGTCCGGTCAAGCTTGGTTAAAGTCAGGTCGGACATATTACGTAGTCCATAAATACAGAAACATGCATATACAAATACAAATACAGTGAACCAAAATTTTGGATACATTTATAATGAAATAGCCATCCCTTTTTGGTTGTGGTATTGTATCTCGAGTGTGAACCATATTATCGTTCATTCAGAATCGACTATCGAACCTACGTCTACGTTTCCATCCTATATACTACGAGGTCACATGACCGAACTTGTAATAAATCAGGCTGGATATGACTCACGGATCAAAATACATGGAACACAGAATCATGCATATTAAAAGAGGGAAAATAGTAACATGCAAACTAATATTGATGAGATAAATAAACAGGATATGCATAGCATAGTCATATATACATTTAAATCACATAAACATGCATTATAAAAAATAGTAAACATGGCCCGACATACTTTATGGGGGGCCGGGTGTGTGTGCATGTCCGACCGGACATGATGTACGTCCGACCGGAGATACTGTGTTAGAACATAGTCTCAAATATGTAGAAATGTTAAAGATGGTACCCTTAGATCGTACCTTTGAGTCTGTAGTGGCTCTAAAGATCCTTCTGAATACAAGGTCTATGTTGGATTCTCGCTAAGAAGTATGGAACTCCAAGGGATTGGTGTTTGTTACTTTTGGTTGTTATGGTTTATTTATCTCTCTCTTTTTTTAGCCTTTTTCCCTCTAAAAATCCCTCATCCAGATTGTTATCAACCCCACTGTTTCAAGTGTAAAGGATGGGTCTATGGATGAAAAGGGGAGCAGAATCCTCTTCTTATGTCCTTTCTGTGTGACATTACTGTATTACTGGAGTATGTAACGCTCGACATATGTCTGATCCGACTTATAATTTGAAATGTATGTCCGACCGAACGTTTATCAGTCCATGACTTCAGCCTTCAAAAATTTACACGTGCGTTAACCAATTAACATATGTCAGATTAGCCATGATCATTTCCCATGTCTTTAGTAACTGATAATTTGCTCATTCAAAGATAATTGTGTCATATCCAGCCAGATTTAGGGTCTCAGGCTATGCATAAAAATGAAATGTCTACAGGGACTCTAACCTTTATTTCTGCATATTTTACATCACTATCTTGATACAGTATCTTTGGTCGGATTCGATATATGTCCGACCGAACATGCAACTTTCATAAAGATGTATGGCTGTATGATGCAAAAATCCAGCCATATTGTTGTTTTCTACAATTAGTATCGTATCATTGCTTCACTATTACTTTCCATGTTTTTATATTTGCTTTCATTATTATATTGTCATATTCAGTTTGTTATTATGATGCATGTTGCTTGTTACCTTTCTAATACACGAAGGATGTCCAGTCAGAAATTCCTAATGTGAAATATATCATGCCGTATAAGGTTATTCTCATTTGGTAGATAGGATGGAAACCTGAACATAAATTCCATAGCTCATTCTGAATGGACTGTAATACAGTCTGTACTCGGGATACAAATCCACGTACCACTGAGAAATAATCAAACATGTCGCTTTATAGAATTCATTATTATTATTTCTATGATATTTCAGCCTGTTATTATAGGGATGTATACTTCTGCGCTTGCTATTCCCAAAATGTCCGGCAAGACTCATTGTATATCCGGCCGACATCCATTACATAAGACAATATTCGGCCAGGCTTCGCGAAGCCAGTCTAACGAGATATGTAACCCACCCTGCTTATTTATTGTCTTTTTAACTATTATTCTGCTTTTCAGTCCATTTTATTAGTGTTATGTTGTTATTAATATCTATTTATTGTTATCTATACATTAACTTTGTACGGTTTATCTCTGTTTCTTACAAGACATTAACGACCCATAAAAATTCGTCTTCTATTTTATATAATGGTTACTTTATTTTCTTAAAATTTTACTACTTGGGACATTTATATTTCTTTATCAATTCTGCCTTATTTTTACGAGACATGGTGATACCTCCTTTAAACTTGAATAATATACTGGCATCAGTAAGAGACCATTCCAAACCTAAACGGATTTAAGATCGGACCTTACGAGAGGAGTAATGTGGCCTTATATCATTCTCAGTGTCTCATATTGAGTGGCAACTCCTTTATGCTTTGGATAGTCTCCCGTGGGCTATCCGTACTCTCTACAAGCTGCGAGCCCAACAATGTTGTGGCCATCGGTATCATTGGCATGGTAGTAAACCATGTTCCACTCCTACAATAGTGTTATGTTTTAACCGTTTGTCCGATAAAAAATAAATTGGTAGAGCAGGGAAAAAAAGAACTGATGAAGTTTCTCCTGGGAAATGTAGTTATTTTGCTTGGACAATAATTATTCTCTAAGATTGTCATCTACTCCAGACGATGGGGAAGAATTACTACTACTCAAAATGACATGTCATATACTCCATACGATATGGATGGACTGTCAACTACTCCAGACTATATGGAAGGGTTGTCATCTCTTTCAGACGATATGAGTGGATAGTCATATTCTCCTTATGACATGTATGGATTGCCATCAACTTCAAACTACGTGGGAAGCCATCCATCTGGTCCAGTCGACCGAAGCCTTATGACATTCATTAGATCTAGTCGAACCTCGAGGACCTCAGTCAGGTCTAGTCGACCGAAGTCTCATGGACCCTCAGCAAGAGTGAAGAACCCCGAGGACCTCCATCAGTTCTAGTCGACCGAAGTCTCCCAACATTCATCGGGTCGGGTAAAGTGAAGAATCCCGAGGAGCTCCATCATGTCCAATCGACCGAAGCCTCCTGACCTTCATCGGGTCGGGTCAAGTTAAGAATCCCAAGGACCTCCATCAGGTCTAGTAGACCAAAATATCATGGACCCTCATCTGATCTAGCGGAGTGAAAACTCCCTCAGATCTTCATCAGGTCCAGTGGAGTGAGGACTATCATGTACCTTCATTAGGTTCAGTCGACCATAGACTCATGGATCTTCATCTGGTCTAATGGAATGGAGACTTCTTTAGGACCTTCATCAGGTCCAGTGGACTGGGGACAATCTGAAAGGAAGAATCTATGATAACTTGGAAGAGAAGAGTCTTCCTCAAAGATCAGGATCTCTCATATTCCTCATACGACAGATAAAAATACTTGTTCTTCTCAGACTACATGGAACAACATTCATTGGACTCCAAAAATCCCAGACGACAGCGAAACATCTTCTGTGTGTGTCGACTGGCTTTCTTCCCAGTTGACACAAAGAATGAATATTGTCACAGGAGGACCTACCCTTGGCTCAGACCGCATGGCATGATTATTTCGGAGAGCGCTTCATTGCTCAGACAACATGGTTTCCAGACGACAGGTATAAACATGTGACGCTACTATTAACTATGTTCATAGTTTCAAAAGATGCAAGCAATGTCTTAGGAGAATCGAGTTCCATTCGACACCTCGCCCAGTCGACAGAGCACACTTGCCTAAGCTCGACAAAGCCTCAAGACGACAGATATTATGGTGAGAAGCCATCAATTCTCCAGACAACAAATTCTAGGTGTCATGCACAAAGCTAAGCATAAGACGAAATGGACTCATCTGACACGACAAGTATAGATAGTTGGATTAGCATGCGCCGAGAGCCCAGTCGACACAGCTCTTAGATTGTCGAATGGAGTTTATTCTTTTCTCCGGGAATCCGTTATTTTCCCGATACGACACTGTTCATGACACATATTTTTGTATTTATATTTATTGGTAACTGTAATTGTGATACAGGACCATTCGACACGACAATAAGGTCACATCAATTTCAGTCGACAGAACGTACTTCAAAGCCTATTCGAAAAAGCACTCTCTTTATAAACAGCAAGCAGCTAAACTATTCAACGAAGCTCCTGGCAATAGGTATAATGGTTTTTCCTTGTGCCACTAACCACGATTATATTTTCGGATTAGCAACTTAATATACGGAAAAATGATCACATTCGACACGACAGAATAAAAATTAATTAGTAGACACTAAAAGTCCAGTCGACACCAGCTTATAAGATGTCGAATGGGAAGTTGATGCCTTACTCCAGACGATGCGGCTCTATTTATGCATTGAAAAGCCACCAGCTACCCCAGACAGCATTCATCCATACAACAGATATATATGTAATGTCATATCACATTGTTCCATACGAAAGGTATATTTAATTATATTTATTGAAAATCATTCATGATAATAGACATATGTAGTCATGTGAACTACTTCCATTCGACTCGACAAGGGTCATTTGACCAGTCGAATTGAGATTATCATGGCCTTCATCTGGTTCAGTCGACGGGAATGTTCCCCACATGACTCATGTCTAGTCGAGTCAAGATCTAGACCTTCATCTGGTCCAGATGATATTGAAGACTTCCCTGACCCTTAGCTGGTTTGGTCGATTGGAGATTATCTTGGCCTTCATCCGGTCCAGTCGATGGGAACATTCCTCAAATCACTCATGTCAAGTCGAGTCAAGACATAGACCTTCATCAAGTCCAGACGACATAGAAGACTCCCCCGACCCTCAGCAGGTCTGGTCGACTGGAGATTATCCCGAACCTTCATCTGGTTTAGTCGACTGGGAATATTCCACGTGACTCATGTCGAGTCGAGTGCAAGACTTGTACCTTCATCTAATCCAGACGACATAGAAGGCTCTTTCAACCCTCAACATGTCTGGTTGACTGAAGACTATCCTGAACTTTCATTTGGTTCAGTCGACTAGGAGCATCCCCTAATGATTCATCTCGAGTCAGGATCAGGACCTGGACCTTCATCTGGGTCCAGACGACATAGAAGACTCCCCCGACCCTCAGCATTTCTGGTCGGCTGGAGATTATCCTGAACTTTCATCTCATTTAGTCGACTGGGAATATTCTTCATGACTCATGTCGAGTCGAGTGCAAGACTTGGGCCTTGATCTAGTCCGAACGACATAGAAGACTCCCCCGACCCTCGATAAGTCTGATCGATTGGATATTATCCTGAACCTTCTTCTGGTTCAGTCGACTGAGAACATTCTCCATGACTCATGTCAAGTCGAGTGCAAGACATGAACCTTCATCTGGTTCGGACGACATAGAAGACTCCCCCAACCCTCATCAGGTCTGGTCAATTGGAGATTATCCTGAACTGTCATCTAGTTCAGTCAACTAGGAACATTTCCAATAACTCAGGTCGAGTCAAGTGCAAGACCAGGACCTTCATCTGGTTCAAACGACAAAGAAGACTCCCCCGGACCCTCAGATGATCTGGTCGACTGGAGTTTATCCTGGCCTTCATCTGGTCTAATTGATGGGAGCATTCCCAATTGCTCATATCGAGTCGACACCCAGATCTGGTCGACTGAGGGTCATCCCTAATATTTATTTATTTTCATTAACATGATATCACCCTTGACAAGTCCAAGTGACTTTAACATCCAAGACTGGTCGACTGAGGATCATCCCAGATGTGTATTTAGCGCCATCAATATGGTTTGACCTTTTTTAGGTCCAATCGACTTCAACGACTAGAATTGGTCGACTGAAGATCATCCCAGATATTTACTTAGCTCTGTTAATATTGTATGACCTTTGACAGGCGCAAACGACAGCAACATCCAAGTACATTTACCCTAGATGACATACTCGTTGAATATTCTCCAAGCCAAGAACTCATTGACTTAGAGAGTATGGGACAAACTGTACAGGCTGAATTTGGGCCAAGGGAATTTTTGACTTTTCACTTCATACCATATATCAGATATAGCCCAATTCCTCCAAACAGTACACAGTCCAGACTTGGGCCAAAGACCCAATTACCTTCTCAGGCCCACACACAAAGAAAGGCCTACCAAAAAAACTTCTTGACTTACCAGCTACCCAACCGAAAAAAATGTCTTCTTCATGATTTACGTGATTAGCCATTTTGATACCAACGGGTTAAGCCTTTAATGTATTAATGAGACATACTTCCTGATCACCTATAAAAGAGGCATAATTCAGAGTCTGATGGAAGTTTTTTAGCTCTCATACTTGATCATCCTTTAAACACTGGATCACCGCTCTCACGACAGTCTACGAAGGTCAAGGTAACCATGAACCTTGCTTTTCCATTACATTCTCCTCATCTTCACTACTGACTTGAGCGTCGGAGTGCTTACGGAACCCACCATACAAGTGGGTAGGAACTCTCTGCTCATTCTACCTTTACCGTACAGGATCACTAGTGCGCCCCTTCGTATGAATTTTCGATTGTGGACCGAAGGTGAAATCCAGCGTCCACAGTATGCAAACAGTGTATACAATTGATGGATGTGGAAAAGTTTAATGAAATTGAGAGGGAACCTTCGCCGGAGTTATTTCGGAACCCTCCATATAATTCCATATAATCAAATGCAAAGAGCCCTACAAATTATACTCATAGAGTTAATCGCCCGTAGAACAAAATAAGGAATTGAAAATCCAAGTTGCCAAAATTCTCAAGATAAACCTTTTAGGTGCTTAAGCCCTATAAGGAGCATCCTCCATCGAGCATATACCTAGCTTGATAGAATTTTTGGGTACTTAAGCATCCAAAAGAACATCCTCTAATGAGCCTATATCCACCCTATCCGAAAATGAGCCTCTGAGTACTAGACAAAGTAAATACTTGACGATGATTTTACGTTTGGAGCCCTCAGATGGAGTATCTAGAAGAGTCTTTCGATGAATTGGCAAAAGCTAAGGAACCTCCGATGAAGTATAAGAGCTAAGCATGTACTAATACATTGGAAATAATATAACCCTCTTCCAAAATTTAGTTACGCAGTAACTAATTCTCTAAGTGGAAGATCCACCAAATTAAGTCACATATTGACCAAAATATTAAACTGGAGATAAGGTCATCCAGTGATCAACTCCCATGTGGGATACCCACAACACTGATTATGCAGTAACCAAAACTTAAAATCAAATGGTACACCCAATAATTCATTATCCTGGTAAACATGGCTGAATGGAGTAGTAATTCCTTTAAGGAGAATCTTGTTGATCAATGAACTTAGAACGCTCAATAAATTGATCAAAAATCTTTCGCAGTCAGTGAAATTAGCTCAAAAAGACCGTTTCAGGAACGATGCAAAACAACTTAGTCAATTTATGCTAAAAACAATTACAGATCAGATTGGAAGGATTCCGAATATAAAATTAAGTCATAAAACAACTAAGTTGAAGACTATCATGTGGACCGAATCAAGGAACTCATAAATCAGGCCATGTGTTATAACTTAGTCAATTAATTTTTGAATTATACACTGAATGGAAAAAATTCATGATTCCGGCATCTTAAGTTGATTACTTATAAGAAGTGAAATTTTTCTAAGTATATAAATTTTTATCTTGGTTAAACACTTAGTCAAATTTTGCATGCAATTTCACTTTGGAATTAAATATGCTTAAATAATTAAATGGATAAAGTACTTGGAAATTTTGACTATTTTGATTAAGGCCACTATCGGACCAAATTTACAAAAATAAAATGAAAAATTACAAAGTGGAGGGAGGAGTTCTTTGCTCTTCTTCTTCATCGGATAAATATTGATGACCCTCTAAGCCCATATCCAAATCCTGGTATGAATGGATCCTAGACTAATCGTCCAAAGTTGTTGGAGAAGACAAATTATCTTCTATATAAATCTTAGACCACTCGCCGAGGCATGTAGCATGCTTTATCATGCTATCGTGGGAGGTATCCTTTCTTCAGACGAGTCTCCGGAACCCATTCCGGTAAGCAACAGCAGAATAAGCCAACCCAAACCGAATAAAATCCCTCTATAGCTTCGAAATTTGCTCAGAAGAACTTTATTCTATCGATTTCCTCGCAGCTTCTTCGGAGGCTATTGAAGACCAGATAGAAGAAAGTTCTTCTTCTAAGCTCTTGACTCTGGTTGATAATCGGTCAGCAGTAGCATCAAAATTTTGCATTTGCTTCTCTGACTCGACCAATTTGGCCTTTAGACAACCGAGTCTATCTCCAATCGATATGATTTGGCATCGGTAGAAGCTAATTTTTCTTCAATCAAGATCAAAGAACTATGCGCTTCTTCTAGCTCTGAGTCTCTGACATTCAAGAAATCTTTAAGCTCTGCCACTTCTTTCTCCAGATTAATGATGACAATCTTGCTCTCCAGGACAGGCTCTTGTTGCTGAACAGATAAATCCCTCCATGTATTTCTATATTTTTTTAAAGCAATTATCCTCCTGTCTCGCTTAGATA
>SKCR01046278.1:0-61582 GCA_019454045.1 Zanthoxylum bungeanum
AAGTGATCAAGGGGCGAGCCGTAGTAGAGTTTCTGGCATTGCAACCTATTGAAGGGGATCATAAGTTTGAATTTCCAGATGAAGAGATCCAGGCAATAGCAGTTCAGGGATGGAAAATATATTTTGACGGAGCAGTGAATTGCAAGGGAGCCGGAATTGGGATCATGATAGTGAACCCTGAAGGAGAGACTTTGCCTTTGGCCAAGAGGTTGACGTTCAGAGTAACTAACAACATGGCCGAGTATAAAGCATGTGATTTTGGTTTGACTGCGTTGATAACCTTGAAGGCTGAGAGTTTGGAAGTCTTCGGAGATTCTATGTTGGTAGTCCAGCATATGCGAGGAGAATTGGAATTGAAAGAAGAACGGATGAAACCTTACCTTTTTCATCTCTGAAAGTTCGCACACGTTATCCCCGATTGTAAGTTTTAGCACTTGCCGAGAGAAGAGAATCAGATGGCAGATGCATTAGCTACACTTGCAGCGACTTGGGAGAATCTGGAAAAGTTAGTGATGAGACCATTGATACTGACAACAGCGAGCAGACCTGTTTATGAGATAGAAAGAGTCATTGAAGTGGAAATCGACGATGGTAAACCTTGGTATAACGACATTCAAATGTATCTGGAACACGGGGATCTCCCGGAGGGAGCAAGCAGAAAAGACAGATTAGCCATTCAGAAATTAGCTTCCCAGTATGTGATTTTGAAAGGGGAATTGTATAGAGGCAAGCAAATGGTATTCAGTTGAAATGTTTGAGAAAAGAAGAGGCTCAGCGGGTAATGGAAGAAGTACACGCCGGGGTATGTGGTCCACACATGAACGGGTTGAATCTGTCCCGCAAGATAGTGAGACAAGGTTTTTACTGGTCAACCATGGAGATAGATTGCGCGAAGATGGTAAAGCACTATCATGATTGTCAAGCACACGGTAATTTGAATCATTTGCAGCACACAGAGTTGCACGGGTTGTCAGAGCCCTGGCCTTTCTCAGCATGGGGAATTGATATGATTGGAGAGATTCGACCGAATGCATCGAATGGGCATCGCTTCATAGTAGTGGCAGTAGATTATTTCTCAAAGTGGGTGGAAGCCGAGTCATTCCGCAATGTTACAGTGAAGTAGATGGCAAAGTTTATAGCTCGGAATCTCATTTGTCGGTACGGTATGCCGCACCTTGTGGTTACAGATAACGGAGTTCAATTTCAAGGGGAAACAAAGGAAATGCTACAGAAATACAGGATAGGCCATCATAAGTCATCATCGTACATGCCGCAGGCAAATGGGGCAGTTAAGGCAGCCAACAACAATGAAGACAATTTTGGCCAAGATGATAGAGAACTGCATGGATTGGGCCGAAAAAATACCGTGTGCTTTTTGGGGGTACAGAACGTTAGTAAGAACAGTGACATGAGCCACACCTTACTCTTTGGTCTACGGGATGGAAGCAGTACTGCCAGTGGAGGTTGAGATACAGTCAATGAGGGTATTAGCAGAAACAGAGTTACCTGAGCAAGAGTGGGCCACACATAGGTTTGAACAGTTAGCACTACTAGATGAGAAGAGAATGAAGTCCTTGCATCACATGCAGATATATCAGAAGAGATTGGCTCAGGCATTCAATAAGAAGGTGCGCCCTACTAAGATTAAAAAGGGAGATTTGGTACTTAAGCAGTCAAGGCCGTCGATGACAGATCCGAGAGGAAAGTTCAGACCTAACTGGGAAGGACCTTACATAGTGCAGAAAGTAATGGGACATAGGGCAGTGAAACTGTCAGACTTGGAAGGTAACGAGTTCACTGAGCCGATCAATGTGGACAGATTGAAGCAATATTTTGCCTGAGAAATAGAAAACTTGGCAGAAGACCTAACCCGACGGGATAAGGAAATTCATGCATGCATGCATACACGTAACCATTTTGGCATTCGTTTTGTGTTTTGTTTGTATTTGATGAGCGGAAAATATATCAATATTTACCGCCCCTTTTACTTAATATTTTGTTTAGTTTCTCGGGTTTGATGAACGTTTTGATGTGTTTTAGTTTTTTTGCAGATAAAATAATATCGGGTCTTAATGAAATCATTTAGGACGAAATGTGGATCAAATAAGGGCAATTATTGGACTTGATATATTAATTTTGAAGATTGGAAATTTGAAAGGGCGTTTTTGACGAAGTGCAGTTTTGGAAATTCCAGTTTTGTGCATCTGTCGTATTTTGGGCATAACTTTTTACTCAGATATCGGATTGAGCTGATTCAAGTTCCAGATTAAAGAAGACTCAAAGATCTACAACTTTTAAAGAGAAAATATTTTCGAATTCGGATGATTTCATGACCGAAATTGATGAACCATCCAGAAGTGTGTGGAGTGTAATTATTAAAAGTCATTATCAATCATTTTCAAAGCAAAATATTAATTAATTAATAATTAATAAAAATTATCAAATCAACACCAAACAAGATAAGAAATTATTGGAGCAATTATGCATTTGGTGGAGTAATTAGTGGAGACATTAATAATGTAATTGGTGGAGAAATTGATTGATGATTTGATGGTGGCAAAATTTTGCCTATAAATACCAAGCCATTTCATTTGTAAAATTCATACTTTCTTCCTTGAAATTCTTAATGAATAAATAAGAAGATTGTATCTAGTTTGTTTATTTTTAGTTTTCAGTAATTAATTTTCAGTTTCGCACTTTCTTTTATTTACTTTTCAGTTTTTACTTTCCGCAATTTACTTTTACTCACAATACTTTTCTTTCTTTAATTTTTCAGTTTTTACTTTTCAGTAATGAGGAGGTAATTTCCCAAGCTAGGGTGAAAGGTAATTCTTTTACTATTACTATTTAGATTAATCTCCCTTAAAAATAATATATTCACTATTTAAAATACTGATTAATAAAGGATACCGCTATATTGGTCGGTTGGCAATTCAATTTAATCTGGTTTAAACCTGACTAATCAAGGATACCGCCAGATTGGTCGGTTGGTAAATTTATTTTGGTACCGCCTTTATGGCTGGATTATGCACAAATATTACCGCCTATATGGCTGGTTGGACTTAATTTGACTTAATCAGGATACCGCCAGATTGGTCGGTTGGTAAAATAATATCAAAGTTTATATATTATTTTATGGGAGATATCTAAATTAGTAGTAGTAAAAGTAATTCCTTTTACCTTAGCTTTTATTTTATTGTAATTTACTTTTCAGCTTTTACTTTACCGCAATTACTTTCAAGCATTTTCATTTTAATCTTTTACTTTTAAGTTTTTATTAGCCCTAGTTATGTGTGGTAACTAAATTAGTTATCTGGGGTTGTGATGAAATCCAATATCACCGTTTTATAAGGGTTAGATTATAGCTTGGGTAATATAAAGATTTATTTATTGTGTCTTAAACTTAATGCTTTTTCATTAACTGGCCATTAATAAAATTGATCTGGTAAATCTAAAATGAACTAGACATAGGGATTTTAGGTTTCAGCCTTAGAATCAATAGCCCACGATCTTCCTTGAGGATAGATAACCCTTTAATAGATTTCCTTACAGGATAGGAATATACCTGTCGGGCGGGGGTAGCCATAATTGGAACTTAAACTTAATGAATCCAGATAATTTGGTTGACATAGACATATGGTTCAATTGGGTTAAACTGGGTATTTGTGTCTGACCATCGACAGAGGCTTACACATAATTTAGTGTTCCAGGTTAATAAATCAATATATTACCCAACTTTAAAATAACTACTTCATCTTTAAAATGATATTGGAAGAAATCACAACCCTAGATAGTTTTTAATATTGAATTTTCTTAAAACATATTTTCGACAATTTTATTTACTTGCTTTTAAATTTAGAATCGTCACCATTTCAAATCAATCAATCAACTTGTTAGATATTAGTAATCATTTGACCTCATAAAATTAATAGTTTAGATATTAAGTCCTCGTGGGATCGATATTTTTATACTACTTGAACGATACGTGCGCTTGCGTTATACGTGTGTGTTTACGCCGGTCAAGTTTTTGGCGCCGTTGCGGGGACTTATATTTCTTGAGTTGTTAATTTTGAAGCTATCTAATTTACTTGTATCTAATTTTCTTTATTTTTATCTGTAATTTTATTTCTTTCTTTTTCAGGTGATTTAAAAAATGGAACACTATTGGGAGATTGAAAGATCAAGAGCTTTACAAGAAGATACACCCCAAATCTGGGAGCAACAGTCCGGTTTTCTGAGGCCTGTTGTCCAGCCCAACAATTATCACTGGATGCCAGAACCAAGCAATACCACATTTGCTCAACAGAATGCAATGGAGAGATGTGAGATATGTGACGGTAACCACCCAAGTAATTATTGCGAGTACAACTACAATCCAGGGTGGCAGAGCTATCAAAATCCTTCATGGTACGAAGAACATCATACTTTCCATCTTATCCACCATCCACCTACTATCCTCAACAAAAACCAGAACCATCAGAGGAAGAACAATTGATTGATATGCTCAAAATTTTTTCCAAGAAACGAGACGGAAAGTTGGATACAATGCTTGAAACAAGCCTGAAGCAACTTGAAAGTATTCAGAGACAATCAGAATTCATTCAGAGGATGACAGATCAAATGAGACAATTAACAGAAAACCAAAACTACATACCTCAAGAACCAGTTTCAGATGACACTGATGAAGCCTTCAAGTACCTAGAAATCCACAAAGACACTTCAACAGAGGAGGAGGCTGAGCAGTATCAACAACCAGAGGTATCAGTTCAGGAATCCGAATCGGTAAAGTCTCAATTTGACTTTTATTATTCAGATTCTGACGAAGATGAAGCTGATCTTTTGTACCAACTGCTCCAACAATGGAGGATCAAACTTTTAATCCTCAAAATGAAGATCTTGGAGCATGCTTTACCATGATGTTTGAAGAAGATCTATCTGAACCATCCATTCCAGTCATATCAGAGGATGAAGATCTAATGTCAGAAACATCTTTGCATCCTCTGGTTGACAATTTTGAAGCATGTATTTCACAGATGACTGATGAAGAGATGAATACAAGAATTTTACAATACATCTGTGAAGAGAGGTGGAGCAAGAAACAGAGCAAATGGAGGAGCAAATGTCTGACCTTAATAAAGATCCAGAGCATTCAGGAGAAACACATCGCTGTTTTGGGGAGTACAAATTAAAGATATCAACCAGAAGCTTGACAGAATGGAATTTCCATTCCAAGTCAAGCATCATACGAGACCTCCTGATTTTCTTTCTTTCTTTGCAGGAACCACTGGAGTAACAAAGAGCAAAAAGTGGCACGAGCACTGAATGAGACAAAATATTTTTTGCCACTGTACCGTTGGAAGAGACCCTTCAAAAGCAACGCACATGGGATTGTCTTTAATCGGACATCCAAAACAACACTGAAACCTCCTTGACAGATAGATTTCAGTCACGTCTGGCTGAAGACGAAAAATTTAGCGCTAGCAGGGAGGCAACCCATGCAATTTGTTGTAATTTTTGTTTTTATATTTTGTGTATCCATGTGGTAGAGTTTTTAATTTTGTGTGTTATTTTTGTAGGGAAAAGCATAAACGGAGCATTTTAAGACAGAAGGAATGGTGTTTGGCAATCACAAAGTAGAGAAACAATTCATTAGCAATGGCTGAGTAAAGAATTAATTCTTAAGACGCATCCTAATGAATTTATACCAAACGAGTGGCGTATTGCGTACACAATTCCGTTACATTAATTATTGCTTTGATTCGCTTTTCTATTGTAATTATCTTTATTTTCGTAGACAGGATCCAGACTTTTTGACCTTTCACGATTTCTTTTGTTGTTTAACTAACAATCGTCCTCTGGAAGATATTAGTGCTATTATTACTCACCCTTTTTCAGGTACTATAAATTCAGCCCGTCATTACACTTTTGAAGGCATCTTGATTTGAAAAAGAAATACATAAAATATGGAAGCCACTTCAAGAAGACGAGTTGAAAACATCTGCGTGTTTTGCGGTAGTAGTGTTGGTACTAAGCCACAATACATAGAAGCAGCACAGGAATTGGGTCGAGTCTTAGCTGCAAGGAATATGCACTTAATATATGGCGGAGGCAATCTCGGACTTATGGGGATCGTTTCAAAGGCTATACAGGAAGGAGGCAGTAATGTTTTAGGAATCATTCCAAAACCCTTGGCAGAGGCAAACCTTATTGGATCATCAAACGGAGAGGAACTGATCGTGCCAGGTATGTCTGAACGACTGGTAGAAATGATTAACCGTGCTGATGCTTTTATCGCTTTGCCAGGTGGTTTGGGTACATTGGAGGAAGTTTTTATAGTTCTATCTTGGGCGAACCTGAACATACACTAGAAACCGCTTGGATTGCTCAATATTGATGGATTTTATGATTTTTTTTTGTGTGTTTCTTGATGATGCCCGGAGAAATGGGTTCGTGTCAAAACCTATGAAAGAACTCCTCTTCACTGCCAGAACTGCCCCGGATCTAATTGACCAACTCATAGCCTATGAACCACAAGTTGACCCTATCCTTTCAAAGATAAATTGGTTCGAAGACAATCGTGGTAAGAAGCGTCGAATTAATCTGGATCTTAACCTTTAATTTCCTGTAGATTTTCAGCTAACCAGGTACGACCTTCTTAACTCTCCTATTACTGTTCAAGACATTGGGGACAATGTCTCATTTAGGTTTGGGGGAAGGAATTAGTTGATTAGTACCTTGTTTTTAGTTTGTGTGTTGTTTTTATTTTTAGTCCAAAATTTTTCGAAAAATACAAAAAATTGAAAAATTTTTCAAAAATTACAAAAATATTTTGCATTTTTGTGTTTTTATTTTGACTAAAAAAGTGAAATTGGTAAGAGATAGCCGAGTAAGGAGTTTCCACTCCTGAGACGTATCTCAAACCTATTTCGAAACAAGTTAATTTTTATTTATTTCATTTTGAATTATTTAATTTGTGAATTCTCCTTAAAACTGACTAAAAAGGAATCTTCATATGTTTAGTTAGCAGATATTATCAACATGCATAGTAACATACGGACATGAGCTGTAACTGACAGGATTGTAATATTCAGTGCTATAGTTTAATTGGAGGAAGCATCTCAAAAAGTGATGGAGTAAAAAAAAAAAAAATAAAATAAAGCATCTAAGATCCGGGTTATTAAGTCTGTAAGGGTGTTTTAACACCTAGTGCCCTAAAACCAACTGGTTTGGGAGTCACTGGCCCAAAGCTCGTTACATGGATCAAGGATGTTGCAAAAATATATATATCTGAAGTCTGGGTAATTAAGTCCTTAGGGGTGTCTTAACACCTGGTGCCCTAAAGCCAACTGGTTTGGGAGCCACCGACCCAAAGCTCGCTACATAGGCAGAAGATATTCTATATAAATAAAAAATAGAAAAAAAAAATCAGAAAAATCAAAAAAAAAAAATTTACTCCATTACTATAAAAAGGTGTGAAATCTAATAGAACCTTAGGACAAAAATATTATTCTCTTATCAATTGCACTTGTGACTGTTGTGGAAAAAAAAATGAGTTGATTAATATTTTGTTAGCTGTGTATATGGAGAATGGTAAAAATAATCGGAGAATTTACTTATTCGGTAATTTAGAATAAAACAAAACAACTAGTAACTTGGAGTAGAAGTTTCACCTGATTAGTCACTAACATCTTTATTCTCTTTTCGCTTGTCTTTTTGCTTTTGTGTGCATTAGTTTTACTACCTTT
The DNA here is from genome assembly GCA_019454045.1 of Zanthoxylum bungeanum. Taxonomy (NCBI): domain Eukaryota; kingdom Viridiplantae; phylum Streptophyta; class Magnoliopsida; order Sapindales; family Rutaceae; genus Zanthoxylum; species Zanthoxylum bungeanum. The sequence continues at coordinate 7,746 of SKCR01046278.1, forward strand.
TTACTTTTGTAAATGTTTGTGGTATCATTGCTGTAAACCCTCACGAGACTACAACTCGTCCACTAGGGACACCTAGGGGTTTAAAGGCTTGTTGCATATGCTAAATGCAACCGTGATCCCTACGAAAGTGGCTTAGTTTAATTTTAATTTTATTTTGTTGTTTTGCTCGAGGACTAGCAAAATGTTAGGTTTGGGGGTGTGATGAGCGGAAAATATATCAATATTTACCGCCCCTTTTACTTAATATTTTGTTTAGTTTCTCGGGTTTGATGAACGTTTTGATATGTTTTAGTTTATTTTGCAGATAAAATAATATCGGGTCTTAATGAAATCATTTAGGACGAAATGTGGATCAAATAAGGGCAATTATTGGACTTGATATATTAATTTTGAAGATTGGAAATTTGAAAGGGCGTTTTTGACGAAGTGCAGTTTTGGAAATTCCAGTTTTGTGCATCTGTCGTATTTTGGGCATAACTTTTTACTCAGATATCGGATTGAGCTGATTCAAGTTCCAGATTAAAGAAGACTTAAAGATCTACAACTTTTAAAGAGAAAATATTTTCGAATTCGGATGATTTCATGACCGAAATTGATGAACCATCCAGAAGTGTGTGGAGTGTAATTATTAAAAGTCATTATCAATCATTTTCAAAGCAAAATATTAATTAATTAATAATTAATAAAAATTATCAAATCAACACCAAACAAGATAAGAAATTATTGGAGCAATTATGCATTTGGTGGAGTAATTAGTGGAGACATTAATATGTAATTGGTGGAGAAATTGATTGATGATTTGATGGTGGCAAAATTTTGCCTATAAATACCAAGCCATTTCATTTGTAAAATTCATACTTTCTTCCTTGAAATTCTTAATGAATAAATAAGAAGATTGTATCTAGTTTGTTTATTTTTAGTTTTCAGTAATTAATTTTCAGTTTCGCACTTTCTTTTATTTACTTTTCAGTTTTTACTTTCCGCAATTTACTTTTACTCACAATACTTTTCTTTCTTTAATTTTTCAGTTTTTACTTTTCAGTAATGAGGAGGTAATTTCCAAGCTAGGGTGAAAGGTAATTCTTTTACTATTACTATTTAGATTAATCTCCCTTAAAAATAATATATTCACTATTTAAAATACTGATTAATAAAGGATACCGCTATATTGGTCGGTTGGCAATTCAATTTAATCTGGTTTAAACCTGACTAATCAAGGATACCGCCAGATGGTCGGTTGGTAAATTTATTTTGGTACCGCCTTTATGGCTGGATTTGGACAAATATTACCGCCTATATGGCTGGTTGGACTTAATTTGACTTAATCAGGATACCGCCAGATTGGTCGGTTGGTAAAATAATATCACAAGTTTATATTTATTTTATGGGAGATATCTAAATTAGTAGTAGTAAAAGTAATTCCTTTTACCTTAGCTTTTTATTTTATTGTAATTTACTTTTCAGCTTTTACTTTACCGCAATTACTTCAAGCATTTTCATTTTATGTCTTTTACTTTTAAGTTTTTATTAGCCCTAGTTATGTGTGGTAACTAAATTAGTTATCTGGGGTTGTGATGAAATCCAATATCACCGTTTTATAAGGGTTAGATTATAGCTTGGGTAATATAAAGATTTATTTATTGTGTCTTAAACTTAATGCTTTTTCATTAACTGGCCATTAATAAAATTGATCTGGTAAATCTAAAATGAACTAGACATAGGGATTTTAGGTTTCAGCCTTAGACTCAATAGCCCACGATCTTCCTTGAGGATAGATAACCCTTTAATAGATTTCCTTACAGGATAGGAATATACCTGTCGGGCGGGGGTAGCCATAATTGGAACTTAAACTTAATGAATCCAGATAATTTGGTTGACATAGACATATGGTTCAATTGGGTTAAACTGGGTATTTGTGTCTGACCATCGACAGAGGCTTACACATAATTTAGTGTTCCAGGTTAATAAATCAATATATTACCCAACTTTAAAATAACTACTTCATCTTTAAAATGATATTGGAAGAAATCACAACCCTAGATAGTTTTTAATATTGAATTTTCTTAAAACATATTTTCGACAATTTTATTTACTTGCTTTTAAATTTAGAATCGTCACCATTTCAAATCAATCAATCAACTTGTTAGATATTAGTAATCATTTGACCTCATAAAATTATAGTTTAGATATTAAGTCCTCGTGGGATCGATATTTTTATACTACTTGAACGATACGTGCGCTTGTGTTATACGTGTGTGTTTACGCCGGTCAGTATTCACAGGTTTTGAAGAAGAAAAGAGAAGGCGCAACAACAAGACAATTAGAAGCATCAATGTACCAGCAGCAGTTTTGGGATGCGTCCCATGGGGCGAGGCCCACATCAATGCTAGCAGCAGTCTTAGGGATGCGTCCCGGGGTTGAGGCCCACAATCAACACATATACCAGTTGCAGTTATTGGGATGCGTCTCAGGATCGAGGTCCATTGCACCATCAGTTTCGGGATGCGTCCTAGGGTCGAGGCCCACCTTTTGTCAGTGGTATTGGGATGCGTCCCAGGGTCGAGGCCCCCGTTGTCGGTTGCATCTATTGGGATGTGTCCTAGGATCGAGGTCCACTGCATCAACAGTTTCGGGATGCGTCCCAGGGTCGAGGCCCACCTTTTGTCAGTGGTATTGGGATGCGACCCAGGGTCGAGGCCCCCCGTTATCGGTTACAACTATTGAGATGCGTCTAGGATCGAGGTCCACTGCATCATCATTTTCGGGATGCATCCCAGGGTCGAGGCCTGCATTTTGTCAGCGGTATTGGGATGCGTCCCAGGGTCGAGGCCCCCGTTTTCGGTTGCAGCTATTGGGATGCGTCCTAGGATCGAGGTCCACTGCATCATCAACTCAGTTCGAGACAACAGGCAAGTCAGGTGGCAGCTGGCGAGCCAGGTAAGTGAAAATGCATTGCATAACTTTGATAGGATTTTCACTGTTACACATTACACAAGTCCCATCAAAGTGCTGGCGACTGTAGGCACTGCATTTTTGCATGTAAGTCCATATAATGAGTCTCATTCGGAGACACTACCTTTTAAGTCACGGAAATCGTGAGAAACGAATGTCGGAAGGGGAAATTCAGAATAGGTATGTCATCAGATTCATTTCACAGGTTCATTGTTTTCATTTGTGCTGCGTTCGTTACCACGTTCGAACGTCAAGCAAATTGCGGGCGTTCGTGTAACGTTCGAATGGGCGTTTGAACGGTGTCGGTATTTCTGGTTTTGCTGCTAGCCTCACATCCAAGCCCAATTAGCCCATCAAAGCCCATAAAACACATCCCAATTAATTAAATACAAATTTAACACATGGTGAAATAAATAAAATCTAAAAATCACATAACAAATTAAAATAAATATCAAATAAAATCATGCTTAATTAAAATCAATCAAAAATATTATATTCCTAACTAAACAAATTGCATGCCTAATCAAAACAAGTTAAATATATGAACTTCCTAATTGAGCACAATTTTGTCCCCCAATAAATCTTTGGTTTTTCTTGTTTAACACCAAATCATATCCCCCTTTAATACACAAATCCCTTCTTTGTCAAGCAAGGATTCACCCATCCCTTTTGCCTATAAAAACAAAGCTATTCCAACCCTTGAACCCTCGTCACTTTTCACGCATATACAGCAAAAAAAAGAGCTCTAAATTCACGCCTAAGACAATAACAAGAAGTAAGAAGTTTCTCTTCCCCTCCTCTATCTACATCACCGAAACTGATCACCCTAAACAACCCTATATTAACCGAAAATCACCCTTGGAATAACCCTTACATTAACCGAAAATCACACCCCCATATAGTAGCCTAAACACCTTAAAACTACACCTTAAACCTTCAAAAAACATCCAAAACAGTAGCCTAAAACACCAAAAACAGTGACCAAAATACAACAGCAAATCAGCAGTAAAACAGTAGTGAAACAGAGTGAAAACGGTAGCTTGAGCAGCGAAACAGCGAGAGAAAACATTGAACCAGTGAACCGGAGGAGTTGCGGAGTATCCACCATTCCGACGACCGCGTACGATATTTCTGAGAGTCGACATAAAAGGTTAGACCTGAGGGCATTCTTCGTATTTATTTTCTTATTCATCTTTTAATCATTTTTAGTTATTTATTTCGTATGAGAGTCGTTCATGGATGTATGTTGTGGCTTTGAATAAAATGAAAATGTGTCGCCTCTCGTGGTATATAGGATGGAAACCCAGACATAAATTCCGTAGCCGAATCCGAATGGACGGTAGTGCGGTCTGTACTTGGGATACAACTCCACGTACAACTAAAGCAACATCGCATATTTTGTTTTATGTTGTTTGATTTGTTTATTATCTGTTATTTAATTTATGCATGTTATTTGTTTGTGTAATAATGAGATTCTGCATGTTATTTGTTTGTGTAATTATGAGATAAAGCGTATGGGCTTAGTAAGTTGGATTAAAGGTCCTCCATTTCGAGGGGTTAAAATCCTTTACCACGATGCTTTACCACGCCGAATGACGTATATTCGGTTGAATGTAAGACGTGTTCAATCGGGCATACAAAGTCCGATATCATTGTCTTTATTTTTATATGCATTATGATATTAGCGTATGTGCTTAGTAAGTGGGATTAAAGGTCCTCTGTTTCGAGGGGTTAAAATCCTTTACCACGATGTTTCACCGCACCGGATGACATATATTCGTTTGAATGTAAGATGTGTTCAATCGGGTATACAAAGTCCGATATCATCATCTTTATTTTTATGTGCATTTTGTTATTGGCGCATAGGCTTAGTAAGTTAGATTAAAGGTCCTCTATGTCGAGGAGTTAAAGTCATTTACCACGATGTTTGCCGCTCCTTGTAGCCCGTTATTAGGTGTCATCTATTCACCCTTTCACGTATGTGTCATGTTGTTTACTGTTTTTTTGAGGTCACTGCTGTAACCTCGTTCGAACGCGTTTCAGAACGCCGCACGAATGCATGTTTTCTGTCTCAGTTTGTTCGAACGCGTTAACGATACCCTTTCGCTACAAGCCTAGCTTTGTACGTTTGTACGTTGCCATCCATGTCAATTTTCCTCTTGAAGACCCATTTGCAACCAATAGGCTTTACGCCTTCTGGTGCATCAACCAGTGTCCAAACTTGGTTGGTGTACATGGAATCCATTTCGGAATTCATGGCATCTTGCCATAAATCGGAGTCGATATCTCTTATCGCTTCCTCATACGTAGTCGTCTCGTCTTCCTCAATAAGATTAATATCTACATGAGGTGAGATCAGAAACCCATACCTCTCAGGTTGTTTTCTGACTTTCTCTGACCTACGCGGTCCTTGTGTATTTGAAGATTATGGTACAGTCTCATCCATGATGGACTGTTCATGTTCCGTTAAGGATTCTGTGCCAGGAACAGGATCACTCCGATTTTCATCGAGTTCTACTTTCCTCCCACTTATCACTGTATTTAGGAATTCCTTGTCAAGGAAAAAATATTTTGTTCTCTTGTGGGTGATAAAAGTAATATCCTTTGGTTTTCCTAGGTTATCCTACAAATAGGCATTTATCCGATTTGGGTTCTAGTTTGGTACCTTCCAAACGTTTGACGTATGCCCAGCAACCCCAAATCTTCAGGAATGAGAAATCCGGTTTCTTTCCTGTCCATATTCATACGGAGTCTGTTGAACAGACTTTGACGAAACCTTATTCAAAATAAGTATTGCATTGTTCAATGCATATCCCCTGAAGGAAATAGGTAGCTTTGTGCGACTCATCATAGACCTCGCCATGTCTAACAAATTTCGGTTTCTCCGTTCGGACACACTATTTAATTGTGGTGTTCCTGGAGGAGTCCACTATGAAAGAATACCATATTCTTTCAAGTAATCAAGAAACTCATTGCTTAAGTATTCGCCACCACGGTCTGACCGTAATGTCTTAATACTTTTTCCGGTCTGTTTTCTACTTCGTGTCGAAACTCTTTGAATTTCTCAAAAGTTTTTGACTTGTGTCTCATAAGATACACATAACCAAAACATGATGCATCATCCGTAAAGGTTACGAAGTATTCATATTCACCTCTAGCCTGGCTAGACATGGGCCCACAAACGTCACTATGAACATGGGCTAACAGTTCAGTGGCGCTTACACCTTTACCGCTAAAAGGTGATTTAGGTATCTTGCCCAATAAACAAGATTTGCAGACGTCATATGAATTTGGATCAAATCCGTCCAAGTACCCACTCTTCGAAAGTGTGGATATGCGTGTCTTGTTTATGTGTCCCAGACGACAATGACACATATAAGTTTATCATCTTTGTTACTTACTTTAAGCCTTTTGTTGTTACATTATATATTTGAGATTGATTTATATTCAAAATATAAAGACCATTATTTGCATCAGCTATGCAAATTTCTATATCATTTTTATACATAAAACACCCAGTGTTTCTAAATACAAAAGTATACCCACATTGGGTTAACATAGATACAAAAATTATATTCCTAGTCAAACTAGGTACAAAATAATAGTTTATAAGTCAAGTACATGTCTCGAGGGAAGTTCCAAAACATAAGTGCCCACGGCCAAAACGGCAACTCGAGTCTCATTTCCAACACGGAGGTCAATCTCTCCTAAGGCCAGTCTCCTTAATCCGCAGATCCTGCACATTAGTACATTTATGAGATCCACAACAAGAATTAAAAATCCAATTTTTAAAACTAGAAGTAGACATGTTATTTCTATAACAAACATACCTGAAGTCGGTGCCTTGCCCGCTTTAATTTCATCATAGTGCCTTGTACTCGCGGCAGTCACGCTTCTAGTGACCCCGCTTCCCGCACTGCAACCATACATCTTGGGATTTGTCCTTGGGTTTACCAGAACCCTTTGATGATTTGGCCTTGCCCTTCTTCTTATGCTTCTTCTTCTTAACACCGCCAGTCGTCTTGGGCCAAGCCCTCGAAGTCTAAGATATTGAAGCATAATGCACCTTGCGCTTCTTGCCCTTAAGAAGCTCTTTTTCTGCCTCACGCAGAGTGGACATCAACTCTCCAAGAGTCTGGTCTTGGTTCAACATGTTGTAGTTCATGATGAACCCACTCCAAGTGTCGGGGAGAGACTGTATGATCAAATCCACTGAAGTCTTAGCCTCGAAGACTATGCCCATCTGTCCGAGCTGCTCAATGTCAGCAATCATCCGTGAGACATGGTGCTCAACAGACGTACCCTCTGACATGCAAGCGCGGAATAGCTTCTTTGAAACTCGTATCTTTGCGATCTAAGGTTAGATCGGGGATCGTGCAACTTCGCCATCATCTCATAGGGATCCAACCCCTTATTTTGACAACGGAATTGCGAAGTCATAGCGGCAAGCATTACCGATTGAGCAGTCGCATTATCATCACTATGAGTCTTCCAAAGCTCTAGCTCAAGAAACTGATCAGGTCGGGGCTTAGGCCCAATAGGTCGCTCTAAAATATAGAGTAACTTCTCGGATCCCAGAATAATTCTGAGATTCATATCCCAGTCCTGAAAGTTTGTGCCATTAAAGACGTTGTCGCCCATGACAATTTCCCTAATGCTTAACTTTCCTGTCATCTTAACCGCAATAGTCCAACTATTCGATTAACGATGTTTGGGTACAGTCTAACTGTTACAAGAAAAATAATATGTATTAGTCCAACTAATAAAATAATTGACGAAATAATTTGAAAGCGCGCAAAGCTAAGTATTTGAACGAAATTGCAAATTCAATACTAGCCTCCCACTATTTTTCGGCGATCCTCTAACCTTCTGTTGAGTACTCGGGAAACCTAGTTTCCTAGTGGGCTAGGATCCCGTTAAATAACACACAACCTTGACTTTGGCCAACAAGCTATATGATATTTTACTAGGTAGATCTCTAAGATCAATTGGATCTCATCCAATTCCTAGATCCGGTAGGTGGACCTCCAAGTCCGAAACATATATACAATATATATGCTAATATATCCAATATATTTTCCTAACCTTTTTCCTCTGAATCAACTAAGCCTTGGCTTTGGCACAACAAGCTTAATGATTCCAGTTAAGCGGAACCCATTGACTTTGGAAAGCTTCGTAATCGATGTCGATGGACAAGAAGTGATCTTGACTTTGGCCAACAAATCACAACTTGGACAAGACACCGATATGGAACAAAGCCTTCATGATTCAAACACATCTGCGATGGACAAAGGTCTTGACTTTGGTCAACAAACCAGTGTCAATCTTGGATCTTGAGTTAGAATCACTCAATGGAAGGAAAACACTTAATATTTTGTTGAGGGTTTTTCGCGTAAATTGGCAACCAATTTATTATCTTTGTTAGGTCTCATCATACACCCTTAAGAATTCATTCTAAAAGCATAATAAGGCACGAAAATAAATTAATAACGATATGCGGATGGATATTTCACAGATTGTTCCTAGAACGAATCACTCTATTTCCTCTCCCCAGCTAGCACTATTCTTACTTCTACCCAATTACATAATACAATTAAATAAACCTCATTAACATTGAGGGGAATTAGGTGAGAAGAGAATACAAAGAATCAATAGAGATAAGGCTGGACACGCAGGTCCAATTTAATAAATTCTAAATTTACAACAATTTCCAAAATTGCCATTTCCCTTCTAAAATCCATCTGATATACGTTATTCATTTAACACATCCATGTATTCATACAAAGCATGTTATTCAATCAATCTAATCCAATTAATTAATCTTGATAAAGTGATCATCCAATGTTCAAACAACGATTTGATTTTGCGCGAGTCCAACTCGTTTGAGAATAAGTACTCAAAGTACGAATTCTTGAATTATATCGAACTACAATTTAAATATAATTTAATTTGTATTCAATACTAATTCTATATTTAATTCCAAATTAATAATTACACTTTTTAATGTGCCTTTAAAGACTTAGATTCCAAATCTAATCTAAATGGGTCTCAAAGCCCAATTAACATCCAATGTCGTTAATTAAAGTCCGATGGGCTTTCAATTAATTTCTTAAGGCATGGACTTTGGTCAATATGGGTCAAACCCAAATACCAAAGCCCATTTAAGGAATCACCCTTATTTGCCAAGAAACCAATTTAGGCCCATAAGGCCCAATTAAACTTAAAAGGCCCATTTGTCACATTTGGACTTAATGGAATGGTTTAGGCCCAATTTGGATCCAATCCAATTGAATTAAATCAACTTGGCCCAACCATGCCCATTAGGCCCAAATATAACATTAAAGCCCAATTCTAAATTAAGCCCAACTAATTAAATTTTAATTTTCCAAATTTCAAAATTCAATTAATTAAAGTGTATTACATCAATTAATTATCTAAATCAATATTTCCAAAATACTAATTTGATCAATTAATCACGTCTTAATTTGTTCAACTCATGTCCAACATTTTGAAACAAAAAATCAACTCATTTCATGCTCATCATGCTCACGGCATTTGGGGGGTTTTTAATTCGGTTTCGTTTTCAATCCGATTGAATTAAAAATCAACATTTCCCAAGTCTTTAAGCTCATCCAATGATCAAAAGAACAAAAAATACCATGACTATAGGGTAAAATGCATCAGCAAAGCCCTTAATTTGGGGAAAAAATAATCCAATTCATTTTTCATGAAATTGATCATGCATAACACTATGTTATCATCATTCAAGCATACTCAATCAATCAATTTTATCAAATCATGCTCAAATCATTTTTACCCAAATTTTAGCATAAGAACCCTAATATTTTTCATGCTCAAATTAAGCTTTGATACCATTGTTGGTTTCTACTATAGTCCCAAGACCATTCAACCAATGAAAATAATGTGAATACAATAAAGAAGTATGGAAGAATCATACTTACAATGAACGGATTTTGAGATGTGTTGAAGACAAAATTTCCTCCCTTGTTGATCCTTTGAAGTTTCGGCCAAGGAGGTTCTTTGAAGAAGATGAATAAACTCTAAGCTTTGTAAGGATTCCAAGCTCTTGAGATGGTTTCCCTATCACCTTGAATGATCATTTAATGTGCTAGCAAGTGAAGAAAAAGAAAAACAATTTCCTTGTTCTTCAATGGAGGCTCACGGCAATGTGAACTAGAGGGAGAGAGAGAGTGTTTCTTTCCTTTGATTTTTGTTTCCAAAATAATAATACAAAAAGTGTTTCCAAAATTTGGTATATGACTTTCAAAAAGTCAAAACCATTTTGGAGCCAAAATGGCAATTAAAGCTCTCAACAACCAACATCATGAATAGTGACAAGTTGTCATTCACCAAAAATATGACTTGACATCCATCACTAGATTGACATGCGATGTGACTTGTGGCCGCACTTGATTCTAAATCAAGTGGCCTCGCAAACACATCCCGGGCTCGGGTTCGTTAATTCCGAATTAACGAATTTTCCATTGCGACGTAATAAAATCAAATTTAATTAAATAATAATGCCAAGCAAAATTACTATTCACGTCGCTAGCGAATTATTCTAAATTAATTCGTTAGCCCGAATTAAAATCTAATTTTAATTCCACATCGAAATCTAATTTCGTTTAATATATCGAATATATTATTTTATCGAATAATTCCAATTAATCGTTCTCTCTTCAAATAGTATTTTATCCCAGATTAAATATCTCCGTTTTAATCCAGATTAATTAAGTTCAAATCATTCGTCATCGGTGAATCTTCAGGAAGTGACCCAAGAGATCAATGGATATGTTGGCAGTAAATTCGGTCGTCGGACTATCCGAACACGTACGTACCTCGTACTACATTTTTACCAATTTACGAGACATGGTTGGCTTCTAGGAAAGCACCGTGCCTACCCAATTCTCCAGAAATATTCTTAATGGAATATATAATCTATGTCAGGCGTAGTATATATAGTATTGCGTATTGCAATCCAGTATCGGATGTCACATGCTAGGCCTGGGGCTGGAATAGTGTCTGCCCCGTACGAAGCATATATCGGATTACAAGCAACTAGTCTCTTTAAATCGGATAATCATGACCTTGTCATATTATCCCGATGGTTGCAACCATTTTAGAGTACCAGTTCTGTGTCCCTGCGTGATCATCATCTCCATATGACTGAAGTGATACTTCCATCTTGACATCACATCCAATACACTACGATTCTCAATAAACCCAGAAGAGGCGTACACATAACCTGTTAAAGTCCTGGACAACCAAAACCAAAGCGTATTGATTGTCGCAAGTACTAGCGATGTAAGTCTCAGGTTTAGACCAAATACACCTACCCTAATGTGGACTCCCATAGACGCATACTCATACTACCAATGGGATTCCGCGGGGTCTATCCAGAGCGAAGCTGTTTCCGTATCATCGGTAAAAACAACCTCCTATCAACTTGCATAAGTATCCAATACTTAAATATATGAGAACTATGTTGTTACGCTTCCATAACACGCACAAGTGCGATACTAGTCTATTCCGAATCTATCGATGTCCAATCTCGATAATACTACGACTAGGGATATTTAATGATTAAACCTTTGTGGATTGATACTGTCTCATATCTTATAATCCGAAACTAATCATAGGGACTTTTATCATTTATATATTTAAGTAATCAAATTACAAAATGATAAATTGCAATTTCCATTGCTACATAATTAATTTGTACAAAAACCACAATGTCTTTTACAAATAGTGACGCTATGGGTCATAATTGTCTAACATGTATACCCGCAACGAGTTATACTCTGATATAGAGATAATGTTTCTAGTCAACTAGGTACATTATAACAGTCTCCTAATTTAGGTACATGCCAAAAGGTAGTTCCTAAACTTAGGTATCTACGTTTAAAACAGCGACTCTCGTCCCGTATCCTACTCTCAGATGAATCTCAACTGAAGTCAGTATCATGCTATTCAGCAGATTCCACACATCAGTACATATCTTATGTACCACATCTAGTATCAAAAATCCAATTTTGAAACTAGTAGTAAACATGTTCATGACAAACATGCTTGAAGCCGGAGCCTTGTCCCTCTTCACTTCCTTCATGTCTGCCTTGTCCATACGGTAGTCACGCATCCAGTGACCCCGTTTGCCACAGTTTAGGCAGACATCTTGGATTATGTCTTTTGTCTTCCTAGAAGACTGTGATGATTTTGCCTTTGCCCATTTTAGAAGCTCTGGCTCTGCCTCCTTGAGCATAGCCATCAACTCTCCAAGAGTTTACTCTTGGTTCATAATGAACCCGCCCCAGCTATCGGGTAGAGACTATAAGATCAAATCTTTGGTAGTCTTGGCCACGTAGGTAATTCCCAGCTAACCTAGCTGATCGATGTCAGCAATCATCTGTAACACCTAGTGCTCGATAGATGTACCTTCTGAAATACACGAGCTAAAGAGCTTCTTATGCAATTGTACTTCTAAGATCTAAGATTAGATCTATGAAGATCTTTAATTTCATCATCATGGTACAAGGATCTAATCCTTAATTTTGACGACGGAATTAAAGAGTCATTGCATCAATTATAAAGCATTGAGCACTAAAGTTATCATCACATGAATCTTCCAAAGATCATGTTCTACTATTTGCTCAACTTCGGGGCTTAGGCCCGAGATGTAATTCTATCAAATAGAATAACTTCTCAATTCCCATGACTATCCTGAGGTTCTATTCCCAATATGAAAATTAAAGCCGTTTAATGACATTTTCTCCCAGGATCATGTTTTAAACGCAAATCTTTCATTTATCTTTATTGTTATAGTCCAACTATCCAATCAACGATTTCAGGTACTATTGAATATAATGATTACTACAATCTAACTATATAATCAACTATAATTTAATTGGTTAAATTCAAATATATTGATTAATATAATACAATTATATAATCAACTATAAATGAAAAAGTTTGAATACAGTCCAACTGTTTAATTTAAAACAACAATTAAATATTAGTCCAACTAATATATATTTATTTAATTAATGACGAAAAATTGAAATGAGCGCGTATTGGCAAGTATCTAAACGAAATTGCAAATTTAATACTTGCCTCCCACTATTTTTCGGCGAGCCTCTAACCCTCTGTTGAGTACTCGGGAAACCTTATTTCCTAATGGGCTAGGATCCCGTTAAATAACACACAAACCTTGACTTTGGCCAACAAATTGTATGATATTTAACTAGGTAGATCTCTATGATCAATTGGATCTCATCCAATTCCTAGATCCAGTAGGTGGATATCCAAATCCGAAAACATATATCTAATATATGCCAATATTGTTGGTTTATTCTAAGGTCCCAAGATCAAATCAAGACATGAAATAATGCGTGAATACATCAACGGAGGGTAGCGGAATACTCACATTGATCGGTTATGTCGATTTGAAGACGAATCAAGGCCAAAAACGTACTGCCCTTCGCGCCAAACTGCAACAGTCCACTGTCCCTGCAAAACAGATTTTCGGGTCTCAAAACGAAGCTCCAAACTCCGTCGGATGAGTCCCGCCTCATGGGTGAACCTCCCTACCACCTTCGCAAGACTTGTAAGTGTGCTAGCACTTGAATTTTCACCATGAAAAACCCACTCTAGCTTCCCTATTGCTCACGCCATTTCTGGTTCCAAACCAGTCCACATTTCAAGCTTTGGGCGTGAGCTAGAAGAGAGAAAATGAGAGAGAGAAGTTTTGTGTTAAGTTAAAATGATTTACCAAAAATCAATTTATATTTATGCCATAATGTTTATTAAATAAATAATAAACTTATGACACAATACATGCAATGGCTTAGAGTGTCAAACACTCAATTTCCATGCAATAACATTGAGTGCATTGTACACTATCTACATGCAATGCATTAGAATGACATGTGTCATGTGGGCCCCACACGTTTCCAAATGAAAGTGGGCCCACGTGCACTCACGCGTTCGGGTTCGATATTTCCGAAATACCGAGCTTACGTCGCGACGTTAATTCAATCGAATTTAAATAAATATTGCGCCTGGCGAAATTATTATTTACGTCGCTAACGAATTAATTCTAAATTAACTCGTTTGCCCGAATTAAAATCTAATTTTAATTCCGCGTCGAAATCTAATTTCATTTAATATATCGAATATATTAATTCATCGATTAATTCCGAATTTAATCGTTCTCTCTCTTTAGACGACATTTTATCCCGGATAAAATATCTCCGTTATTAATCCTAGATTAATTTTCTCTCTCTTCTATATAATCCCAGATTATTCAAGAGTGCGAGTTGTGCGTCATCGGTGGATTATCGGGAAGCGAACCCATGAGATCCCCGGATAATCTGGCAGTAAATACGGTCGTCGGAGTATCCGAATCACGTACGTACCAAGTACTACGTTCTACCGATTTACGAGACAAGGTCGACTCCTAGCAAAGCACCAAGTCTTCCCAAGTTCTCCGGAATATTTCATCAAAGAATATCAAAGATCTGTATCAAGCGTAGTATACGATTGTATTGTGCATATCGGTCCAGTATCGGATAATCACGTGCTAGGGCTGGGGCTGGATAAGTGTCTGCCCCATCCGAAACACATATCGGATGTCTGGTAACTAGTCTCTATAATCGGATATTCATGACCTGGTCATAATATCACGATTGGATGCGCATCACTTAAGAGCACTAATACCGTATCCTGCGTGACATCATCTCCACTATGACTGGAGTGACACTTCCGTCTCGACATCACATCCAATACACTACGACTCTCTGATAAACCCAGAAGAGGTGAACACAGAACCAATTAAAGATCCCCCAACCACCAAAACCAAAGTTTACCGATTGTCGTAAGTATTAGCGATGTAAGTCTCAGGTTAAGACTATACACACCTACCTTGATTTCGGCCTCCCATAGACACCTAGTCATAATACCAATGGGATTCCGAAGGGTCTATCCAGAGCGAAGCTGTTTCCCGTACCATCGGTGAAACACGACCTCCTATCGCACCTGCACAAGTATCCAATACTTATATATATGAGAACTATGCCGTTGTGCCCTCACAACGCGCACAAGTGCAAATACGCCTATTCCGCATTATCGATGTGTCCAGTCTCGATAATACTACGGCTAGGGATATTTAATGATTAATCCTTCGTGGACTGATACTGTCTCATATCATCTCAATCCAGGAACTAATCATAGGGACCTCTCTTCATATATCTAAGGTGATCTAATCACAAAATGACGAGAGTGCAATTTCCTTGTTACATAGTAATTTGCTACAACAACACAATGATCTGTGCAAATAGTGACGCTATGGGTCATATTATCAACAAATATATCCAATATTTTCCTAACCTTTTTCCTCTGAATCACTAAGCCTTGGCTTTGGCACAACAAACTTAATGATTC
The DNA here is from genome assembly GCA_019454045.1 of Zanthoxylum bungeanum. Classification (NCBI taxonomy): domain Eukaryota; kingdom Viridiplantae; phylum Streptophyta; class Magnoliopsida; order Sapindales; family Rutaceae; genus Zanthoxylum; species Zanthoxylum bungeanum. Next base: position 23,154 of record SKCR01046278.1, read on the forward strand.
CAGTTAAGCGGGACCATTGACCTTGGAAAGCTTCGTAATCGATGTCGATGGACAAGAAGTGATCTTGACTTTGGCCAACAAATCACAACTTGGACAAGACATGTGATATGGAACAAAGCCTTCATGATTCAAAACACATCCGCGATGGACAAAGGTCTTGACTTTGGCCAACAAACCAGTGCCAATCTTGGATCTTGAGAATGAATCATTCAATGGAAGGAAAAACGCTTAATATTGTTGAGGGTTTTTCGCTTAATTGGCAACCAATTAATTATCTTTGATTAGGTCTCATCATACACCCTTAAACATGCATTCTAAAAGCATAATAAGGCGCGATAAATAAATTAATAATGATATGCGGATGGATATTTAAAACAACTTGTTCCTAGAACAAATCTCATCATTTTCCTTTCTCCCGCTAGCACAAATCTTACTTCTACCCAATTAACATAACACTTCTAAAGAAACCTCATTTACATTGAGGGGAATATGTGAGAAGAGAAATACAAAGAGTCAAGAGGTAATAGGCTGGACACGCAGGTCCAATTTAAATAAATTCTAAATTTATTACAACAATTTCCAAAATTGCCCTCACTCATCTAATATCCATCTGATATACATTTTTCATACATCACATCCATGTATTCACACAAAGCATGTTATCAATCAATCTAATCCAATTAATTAATCTGAAATTAATGACCATCCAATGTTCAAACAACGATTTGATTTGCGCGAGTCTGACTCGTTTAAGAATAAGTACTCAAAGTACGAATTCTTGAATTACATTAAACTACAATATTAAATCCAATTTAATTTGTATTCAATACTAATTCTTTATTTAATTCCAAATTAAATAATTACACTTTATTAATGAGCCTTTGCGACTTAGATTCTAAATCTAATCTTGACGGGTCTCTCAAAGCCCAATAACATCCAATGTCAATTTAATTAAAGTCCAATGGGCTTTCAATAATTTATAAGGACTTTGGCAACCAAAGCCCAATAAGGAATCACCCTTTGCCAAAAATCAATTTAGGCCCATTAGGCCCAAATAAAATTTTAAAGGCCCATTTAATCATATTTGGACTTTATGGAAATGGTTTTAGGCCCAATTGGATCCAACCAATTAACCTAAACCAAACTTGGCCCAACCAAGCCCATTAAGCCAAAATACAACTTTATTAGCCCAATTCCAAATTTAGCCCAACTAATAAATTCTAAAAGTCCAAATTTCACAATTCAATTAACTAAAGTGTATTAGCCATAATAATTATTCAAATTAACTTTCCAAAATACCAATTTATATAATTAATCATGCTAATCATCATCAACACATGTCCAACATTATTGAATCAAAAAAATCATCTCATTTCATGCTATTAAGCTCACGGCAATTTAGGGATTTTAAATCCGATTTCAATTTTAATCCAATTAAATCCTAAATCAATTTATCCAATGTCTTCCAACTCATCCAATGATCAAAAAAACAAAATTACCATGACTTTAGGGCATCTATACACATTCGGCCAAGCCAAACTTTTGGGGAAAAATAATCCAATTCAATTTTCATCAAAATTGTTCATGCATAACTCTAAGTTATCATCATTCAAGCATACTCAATCAATCAATTTATCAAATCATGCTCAAATCAATTTTACCCAAATTTTACCCTAATTCAATTTCATGCTTAATCAAGGCTCTGATACCATTGTTAGGTTTTCTAGGTCAAACCAAGATCATATTAAGCTATGAAATGTGCGAATACAATACAAAAAAATAAAGTTATGGAAATACTCACTTTCATCGGCTTTGCGATGCGAAGAACACAAAAAATTTTCTTGCTCCTTGAAGCTCTCGGCAATGCCCTTCTTTGTGCTCCTGTGTTCGGTCAAGGTCCTCCATGGTGGTCCTTCAAGATCCAAGCTTTAAGTGTGGTTCCATGCTCATGAATGGGTTTCCCTATCACCTTTGTGTGACTCATTTAGTGTGCTAGCACCTTGGAAAATTTGCCACAAAATTTCCATTTGCTATTTGTTGTTCTCGGCCAAGCCAAGAAATTGAGAGGAAAATGGCACCAAGGACGTGAGTTAGAGAAGAAGGAGAGAAAAAGAATAGTTGGTTTTGTGTATTTGGATTTCAAAAAAACTAATACCAAAATTCCAAATTCAAAAAGGTACAAAGCATTAAAGCCTTCTTACAACTCACATCACTCACAAAAGTGACAATCCTCACATCACTCAAAGTTGATGTGACTTCCATCACAAGAATGACTAATGATGTGACGCGTGATGTGACTTGTGGGGCCCCCACTTGATTTGAAATATGAGTGGGCCCACAAACACTCCCGGGCTCGGGTTCGCTAATTCCGAATTAACGAATTTTCTGTTGCGAAGTAATTAAATCAAATTTAATTAAATAATTATGCCTAGCAAAATTACTATTCACGTCGGTAGCGAATTAATTCTAAATTAATTCGTTTGCCTGAATTAAAATCTAATTTTAATTCCGCGTCGAAATCTAATTTCATATTATATATATCGAATATATTATTTTATCGATTAATTCCAAATTAATCGTTGTCACTCTTCTAAATAGTATTTTATCCCAGATAAAATATCTTCTGTAATTAATCCTAGATTAATTTTCTCTCTCTTATAATTAATCCCAGATTAATTATATGCGAGTCATACGTCATCGGTGAATCTTCGGGAAGCGACCCCTGAGATCCTTGGATATGTTGGCAGTAAATCCGGTCGTCGGACTATCCGAATACGTACGTACCTAGTACTACGTTTTTACCGATTTACATGACATGGTTGGCTTCTAGCAAAGCACCGTGCCTACCCAATTCTCCAGAAATATTCTTAAAGGAATATTTAATCTATATCAGGAGTAGTATACATAGTATTGCGTATTGTGATCCAGTATCAGATGTCACGTGCTAGGCCTGGGGCTGGAATTGTGTCTGCCCCGTACGAAGCACATATCGGATCTCTGGTAACTAGTCTCTATAATCGGATAAACTTGACCTAGTCATATTATCCCGATAGCTGCAGCATATAAGAGCACCAGTTTCGTATCCTACGTGACCATCATCTCCATATAATAACTAAAGTGATACTTCCATCTCGACATCACACCCAATACACTACGATTCTCAATATACCCAGAAGAGGCGTACACAGAACCTGTTAAAGCCATGGACGACCAAAACCAAAGTATATTGATTGTCGCAAGTATTAGCGGTGCAAGTCTCAGGTTAAGACCAAATACATCTACCCTGATTCGGACTTCCATAGACACATAGTCATACTACCAATGGAATTCTGGGGGGTCTATCCAGAGCGAAGCTTTTCCGTACCATCGGTAAACACAACCTCCTATTACACTTGCATGAGTATCCAATACCCAAATATATGAGAACTATGTTGTTATGCTCCCACAACGCGCACAAGTGCAATACTAGTCTATTCCGCATTATCGATGTTCAATCTCGATAATACTACGACTATGGATGTTTTAATGATTAAACCTTAGTGGATTAATACTGTTTCATATCTTATTAATCCGGAACTAATCATATGGACTTTTATCATTTATTTATCCCGATAATCCAATTACAAATGATAAAATAGCAATTTCCTTTGTCACATAGTTAATTTGTACAACAACACAATGTTCTGTACAAATAGTGATGTTATGGGTCATAATTGTCCAACACCCTCGGATTTCCATTGGTAGTATGACTATGTGTCTATGGACGTCCGAATCAGGGTAGCTGTATTTGGTGTTAACCTGAGACTTACATCGCTAATACTTGCGATAATCAATATACTTTGGTTTTGGTCGTCCGGGGCTTTAACAGGTTATATGTACGCCTCTTTTGGGTATATTGAGAATCGTAGTGTATTGGGTGTGATGTCAACATGGAAGTATCACTCCAGTCATATGGAGATAATGATCACGCTTGATACGGAACTGGTACTCTTGTATGCTGCAGCTATCGGGATAATATATGACTAGGTCATGCTTATCCGATTATAGAGATTAGTTACCAGAGATCCGATATATGCTTCGTACGGGGCAAACACAATTCCAGCCTCAGGCCTTGCATGTGACATCTGATACTGGATCGTAATACGTAATACGCAATACTATGTATACTACGCCTGATACAGATTATATATTCCTTTAAGAATATTTCTGGAGAATTGGGTAGGAACGATGATTTGCTAGAAGTCAACCATGTCTTGTAAATCCGTAAAAACGTAGTATTAGGTACGTACGAATTCGGATAGTCCGACGACCGGATTTACTGCCAACATATCCAGGGATCTCATGGGTCGCTTCCCGAAGATTCACCGATGACGTATGACTCGGACATAATTTATCTGGGATTAATTATAAGAGAGAGAAAATTAATCTAGGATTAATTACAGAGATATTTTATCTGGGATAAAATACTATTTGAAGAGAGAGAACGATTAATTTAGAATTAATCGATAAAATAATATATTCGATATATTATACGAAATTTGATTTCGACGCGGAATTAAAATTGGATTTTAATTCGGGCTAACGAATTGATTTAGAATTAATTCGCGAGCGACGTGAATAGTAATTTTGCTAGGCATAATTATTTAATTAAATTTGATTTAATTACGTCGCAACGGAAAGTTCGTTAATTCGGAATTAACCAACTCGAGCCCAGAATGTGTTTGCGGGCCCACTCGCATTTTGAATTAAAATGCGGCCCACAAGTCACATCGCAAGTCACCTTTTGTGATGGAAGTCACATCAACTTTGAGTGATGTGATGCAAGTCAATTTTTGGTGATGGGAGTAGTTGAAGGCAATTAATGTCATTTTCCCTCCATTTTGCCTTTTGCTTTTTGGAAAAGCAAATACCAAAAAAAAAAGGGTGTGGGATTTTGGTATTAGGTTTTAGAAACACCAAAACAATTTTCTCTCTCTTTTTTTCTCACATTGGCCGAATGGCCTTCTTCCTTTTTCCTCTCTATTGCCGTGAGCCTAGGGCTCATTATTTCTTGATTTTGCTTCAAAATCAAAGGTGCTAGCACATTCAAGGAGTCATTCAAAGGTGATAGGGAAACCAATCCTTGAGCTTGGAATCAACACTCAAAGCTTGGAGCTTGGAGATCAACAAAAATGAGGGCTTGGCCGAATACATCAAGGAGCAAAATTTTGTTGTTCAACGCATCCACTTAGCCGATCAAAGTGAGTATTTTCCGCTACTTTACTTTGTTGTATTCGCACATTTCATTGCTTAATTTGATCTTGGTTTGACCTAGAAAACCCAACAGAGGTGTGTTAGTAATTCATTTTTGTAACATGCATAATTCATAAAAGACCAATAATCAATAACAACTATCATTTATGCATTACATAAATTAAATATATTACACAAACCTGAAATTAATGTGTGGATGAAGAAGAAAAGAATACCAAGCCGAGTAATAACTCTGTCATTGAGAACTTATTACCCCGCCTCGGTGCACAACAGATCTTGTGGCTAATGTTCTCTCATGATTCTTGATAACTTCTTGATTTAGGGGCACTCCTGAATCAAGAACACGAACTAGGAATTATGGTGGAAACTCTCTTATTTTTACTCTTTAGATAATGAAAACTTATAGAAATTTTTGGATGATTTTAGAATGAAACCAATGCTCCTAAATATTAGACCTAGCCGGCGGTTCGGTTCCGGTTCGGAACTGAACCGGTTAATTCCGCTTCGATTTCGGTTCCACACTTAAGAGGAACCGGAACCGTGAACCGAACCGATCGGTTCCGGTTCGAACTTTTTTTTAATTATATAAAAAAATTCAAAAATAATTTAAAATAAATTAGATTAATTTAATAAATAAATAAAATTATTAAATTGAACAGCTTGAACTTAAATTTTAAAAAATTTAAGTTGCCTACGTATTCTCCAGGGGTGAGAGGAATGAAAGCTCACGTAGTTCCATTACAATTTTAATATATTTCCCTTTGGAAACTTACAATTTAGTAATTATCAATCATTATTATCAGTTGATCCTTCAGCTGCGGTTCCGCTTGCACTTGTTGTTGCAGATGCATTATCGAACAAGTCTTCAAAATCATCGGGGGCATCTTCTTGTTGTCTCAGATCAGCTCGAGTCCAATCATCCACACAAGCTGTTGCTTCTAGAGTGCTTGGATGTAATGAAGATCGTCTAGCTTCCAATATATTACCTCCCAAGCTGAAGGTTTGCTCAACCGCAACGGTGGAAATTGGTGTGTTGAAATAATGAAAAAAGACCCATATTTATAGAATTTTAGATTTTTTTATACCGAAAATACCCCTAAATATAACCGTTTTATTACTGTTATTATGGGTATAATAGGAATTATATAATATTACCAAAAAAAAAAAATTAATGGCCAACGGCCAATTTTTTTTCTTAAGCGGCTCCATGCCCCTTAAACCCAACGACTACTAGCCGTTGGGGACACCCCAACGGCTAGTAGCCATTGGGAGGGTTCCTGCAGGAACCCTACGGTTCCGGTTGGAACCGCTGGAACCGTTCGGTTCCGAATGGTTCGCGTTGACCGGGTCTACTATATATAGGCATGGAATGGTACCTTTAAAGGCATAATTTGGTTTAAGGTATAACCCTCCTAAGGGTCATACCATTTCCTAATGCATTTAAAAGTCTATAGATGCATCCTTTAAACTTAGAAGATATGTCTCTTCACATTTGTGTCTTTCCCATAAGATACTTCTAATGGACATGTCTCTCCTACACATTTCCTATAAATATTAGAGAATTTCCAACAATAGGTAATTAAAATAAATTTAGGACCGAAGTGTCATTTTCATTAAAAAAAAATTTAAAATAAATTTATTATGCTTCCTTAATCAAACTCGTTGGACCGATATTGTTGAATGCACTTTATGCTCGTATCCACCCAATGCAAGTAATAAAAATAAGTAAGAACTGATATTTAGTGGATGAGATTTCTCATTTCCATCTAACATATTCTTTTAAAAAATAAAATGCAATAATCTCTATCTACAATCTCTTAGAAATTTGATCAATTAATTTTCTCCATTTACAAATCTCTCTTTTTCAATATAATAGAGCCACAAATTCTTTGTATAAAATATTTCATAAAAAATGTTGTGACCTAATATTATGGGTTTAATAAAGACATAAAATAAATTATGCAAGTTATATGGAGTATTCATTCATTAATTTCATTCATTAATGTTACCTTAATTTATATAAATATAAAATAATAAAGATTTTTGAATTATATATAATACTTACGGGAAAGTCAAGGCAACAGTGACCTGTAGTGCTTAAATCATAATAGTAATAATAATAATTAATTAATCACCAAATTAAAACAAATCTAGTGGTGCTATTGTGGCCACACCATACGCCTGCTCATTTTGCTCAAGTCCATACATTGTTTTGGGTCTCCAATCAACAAGGTTAAACAAGATAAGATTTGACGAAACTTTGACAAGAATTAGGTTTTGTCCTTTTTTTATAAATATTGGAGAACATAAAAAATGTACCTAATTTAATAATAGTAACCTTGTTCTCTAGCTGCCATGCACCACTAATTCTAATTATTAATTATCCAGACAAAATTAAAAGTGATTATTCAAAATATATTATGGTTTTTTTTTTTTTTAAATTAATGTTGACACATAATAGTTTAGCTAGATATTACTGAGGTTGTGTGAATCAAGCTTTTGCTACGTGGAGAATTGAAGCTCCACCGGGTTGAGGGGTGGAGTATTATTATAAAAGTTCATCCTTCTAATTCATATTCAAAAATTAATTTTTAGGATGAACGTACGTTTCCACGTTTCCTCAATTTTATCTTATTTAACCAATAATTCAGCTGGTAGAGAATATTTTCACGTGCAGTTCTATGCCTAAACTCGATGATGATCCTATAAATTATCGTATTTTTTTTAAAAAAAAATTATAATAAAATAATTAGTCTATCAATATTACATGTAAAAAAAATTAGCCACCTTTAAAATAAAATCTTATATATCTAGCATTTAATGGAGTATAGAAGTCTATTACATAACCATACTAAAAAGCTAACTCGTATTGAGAGTTTTCTCAAGCTTATATTATTAATCCAATAACTATTATCAGTCATGTGAGATATTTTCGTAATAGCCTCTCAAGTATAGCCGACATTTATGCCCTGTCTTTATATATAGGCCTATTTATGTTGTGTTTGACTAAGATAGTATAGAAACATACGAGTCTAACTCATACTCAAAAGTTAACTCATATGTGGAGGGTTACCTATATATTTTGCTATTACTTGTTAATTGTATGGGTCAAATTTGGGTTAAGGACCCAAATATCATTATGACTTAGGCCCACACATCAGACGTGCATAAGGACATGCCTCGTAGCCTTCATTTGGCCCAAAACAATATTATGATCTGCCACCAAGGCCCAATTGATGTGATGTCGAGCCTACACACAGGGCTCACAAGTCCATACACCATAGGGGAAGAGGCCCATACAGCCTAAAGGCTTGTAGAAATCCACATGACTCAGAAGGTCTCCAACAATCCCTAATTGTGCTACTTAACATGTCAGTAGACAACATATGAGCAATGTCTCAGTTAACATTGTCAAATATTGTTGATGGTGTTTTCAGGCACTATAACATTTAAGACAGCACGACAAGGACAGAAGGGTAATTCCCTGACTGGTTGAGATCATCAAAGCTGACCCGACCACAACATGTGAAGACCGACCACTTTGGTTCGGGTGACCGAGCACTTTAAGGTCGGCAGGAACACTCTCAGCCTAAAAGACTGTCATGACCGACCACATAAAGACCGACCACATGACGAGACGCGTTCAAGATGACGATACTCTATTATTGCGGATAAGATAAAACGAGTCATCCTACTCTCACAAGGAAATGGAGTCAGAATCCGAAAAGGAATAAGAAAAGAGAAGGGAGAATCGGACTAGGAATCCTTACAAAAAGAGAAGAGACTAAGTTCAATTAGGATTTCTTATACAAATAGGAGTCTGATTTCTGTATTACTATAAATAGAAGGCATAGTATGTGTAAAATCATCATCAAATCATCAACAAAAACTAGTGATCTGAATCTTCAAGCTCTGACTTGTAGAGATCCGAGAAGAGTGTTTAAGTAATAAAAGTACCATCTTTTTGTGTCCGTGGACGTAGGTCGGATCCAAATCCACCGAACCACGTTAAATCCCCTTGTTGTTTGGTGTGTTTATCTGTTTTTCGCTAAATTTGCCTTTGGTCCCCCATAACCAAACAAATTCACTATTGAGGGAGGATTTCCTCGGGAGTGATATTACAATATTACCCTGAGACCAAAATCAGCCGTCAACAGTTGGCGCCGTCTGTGGGGAACTCAACAAAAAGCAACTCGCGTAGAAAGACAATGGCGGAAGACGAAAGCCACCAACCATCAGGGAGCTCGGCTGCAGATTGGATGGAGAAGGTTGAGGAGAACCTTAGGAAAGAAAGGGAGGAAAGCCAAACTCTGCTAAAAACCATAGTAGACCGGTTGGAAAGGATAGAAGGAGCACACGATGTAAAATTCGAGGCCGGGACTAGCCGACGAAAGAACGACATAGCAGAAGGAAAGAGAATTGTCGATATAAGTGAGGAGGACAGGCCCCGGAGGAGAGATCCTTACAAGGTAAGGTCTGTAGTGGTCCAGGGAGATTCCCAGACCGAGGACACATGGGAGGAAGAGAGTGACAAATCGTCACCAGACCCCTCCTATGATAGCCTTCGCAACACCCGGCGAAAGGAGAAAGAATATGACGAAGAAGTACGAGAAGATACCGGCCACGAGAAGCACCACCCCCGGGATAACAGAAAGAAAGGAGACCGCAGGAGGCGGAATGGAACCAAAGATAGCAGCATGAAATCTTGGCTGCGAGAGGAGCTGGTCAAATGGGGAGTATACCCCAATGCAAACAGAGGGGATGTCCACGACGGCAAAGATGAGTCCCCCCTCACAGAAGAAATAAAATCAGAGAAATTCCCAAAAAGATTCAGCATGCCGACCATGACACCATACAAGGGCCATACCGATCCCAAAACCCACATTGAAGGTTTCATCCTGCTAATGGAGGTGCAAGGGGTAACAGGGGACGCCATCTGCAAAGTGTTCCCCCTAACTCTGGCCGGACCGACCATTCTATGGTATAGAAGCCTAGCCCCAAGGAGCATCAGCAACTTCGCACAACTGAGGAGGTCATTCATTCGACACTTCAAGGGGGCTTGTGTCCCCAGAAAGACAATTGGAGAACTTAGGCTTATGAAGCAAGGAGACGAGGAACCTCTGAAGATATTTATTGAAAGATACCATAATATGGTACTCGAAGTCAGAGGGTATGAATCCCCCGAGGCCCTGGAAAGCTTAAAGGGAGCCTTGAAGGTCGGAAGGCTATGGACCCACCTAAGGATCCAAGACACCCCAGACTACGCCACCGCTCTGGAGGTGGCCCGAAAATTCATTTTGTTGGAGAACGAGGAGAAAATATCCCGAAAAGGGAGCACCATTAGAGAAAGAACCGCAAGGGAGGGTGCCCCCCACCGAACAGAAAGAGAATCCAGAAGACCACTCCCGAAGCACAAGGAGTTCAAACCACTGCACCGGGACAATCAAGAGAGAAGGGCGCCAACCCTAGTAAACCATGTGGTCGGGGAAGATGCATACATTCCCCTAAAGAAACCACTAGGGCAAATTGTCATGGAGATCCAGGGGAAAGGTCTCTTAGTAGAACCCGACCAAAGGAGATTCCCCCCGGACAAAAGAAACCAAAAGGCTTATTGTGTGCACCACAACTCCAAAGGACATGCAACAGACGGATGTAAAGATCTGCGAGAGCAAATGGAAGATCTAGCACGAAACGGGTATCTCAACAAGTACATTGACCACGAGGTCATGACAGCCAGACAAAGAGCACGTGGTCGCCAAATCAATATCATCGCAGGAGGAAGAACGCTGGCCGGAAACTCTAACCGGTCAAGGAAAGATTACAGCAGAACCCGAGGACCAGATGTCTTAGAAACAGAGCAGGTCACAGGGCTACAGGAGGCCGGTCTGTACCAATAATGTTCACTGATGAGGATACCCGAGGAGTAAGTTTCCCTCATGACGATGCATTAATAATCAAGGCAGTCATCAGCGGGTCGGAGGTAGACAGAATCCTGGTGGACCCCGGGAGCGCAGTTGACATAATTTCCAGAGAAGCACTGGACGACCTAGGGGTAGAATATGCAACCCTGACCAACGATAGCACTCCCTTATACGGTTTCGGAGGATCAGCCGTCATCCCACTAGGAAGAATACAGTTGGCAATAACTGTCGGGACACATCCTCGGACCCGGACGATCATGACAGACTTCACTGTAGTAGACTGCATAAACAGTTACCAGGCCATCGTCGGGCGACCCTTCATGATGAAAACAAAAGTCGCGATGTCCTGCTACCACCTGAAACTGAAATTCCCCACTCGGGAGGGGATTGGAATTGTGTGCGGAAGCCAGAAAACAGCTCGCAGCTGCTTTGCAACTCTCTCACGAGAAACTCTCTGCATCACAGAAGACAACCGAAAACAACAAAAGAACCAGGAGAAGAAGAAGACAGAAACCCAGGCGCCTGGGCAAACAAATAAGGGACATGAATTCAAATACAGAGCCTCTCTCAAAATACCCACAGAGAGTTGTAAGAAGGACAGTATGTCCCCAAGTATCAATAAAAAAAAACTTTTTTTTATTTATCCGCCCCTCTAAAAGATAAAAGTTTGCAAAGAACTTCGGGGACATACTCAATGCAACAATCCAAAACATAAGGAGAAATGTGCCCTTAATATTCCAAACAGCTCGGGGTCGGGTACATCCCACCGAGTCAGCCCTTCGGACTGGGGACGTAACATTCCCCCAGATCCAAGAGCCTTTCTCAGCTCGGGGTCGGGTACATCCCACCGAGTCAGCCCTTCGGACTGGGGACGCGAAATTCCCCCAGGTCCAAGTGCCTTTCTCAGCTCGGGGTCGGGTACATCCCACCGAGTCAGCCCTTCGGACTGGGGACGTGACATTCCCCCAGGTCCAAGTGCCTTTCTCAGCTCGGGGTCGGGTTACGTCCCACCGAGTCACGCTCATTGGTCTGGGGACAAGACATTCCCCCAGAACCAAGTATCTTTTTTTAGCTCGGGGTCGGTATATCCCACCGAGTCAGCCCTTCGGGCTGGGGACGCGACATTCCCCCAGGTTCAAGTGCCGTTCTCAACTCGGGGTCGGGTTACGTCCCACCGAGTCACGCTCATTGGTCTGGGGACAAGACATTCCCCCAGAACCAAGTATCTCTTTACCTCGGGGTCGGGTATATCCCACCGAGTCAGCCCTTCGGGCTGGGGACGCGACATTCCCCCAGGTCCAAGTGCCTTTCTCAACTCGGGGTCGGGTTACGTCCTACCGAGTCATGCTCGTTGGTCTGGGGACAAGACATTCCCCAGACCAAGTATCTCTTTAGCTCGCGGGTCGGGTATATCCCACCGAGTCAGCCCTTCGGGCTGGGGACGCGACATTCCCCCAGGTCCAAGTGCCTTTCTCAGCTCGGGGTCGGGTTACGTCCCACCGAGTCACGCTCATTGGTCTGGGGACGAGACATTCCCCCAGAACCAAGTATCTCTTTAGCTCGGGGTCCTCAGGGACATACTCGATGCATAGGATCCGTGAGAAGCATAGCACGGGGAGGGATGATACCCCTGTGGCGATTGCTTGCTCCAGTGTTACCGAACATAAGGAGGAATATGCCCTTAATGTATCGAACACTTTTTGATCCTCACTTACCTGATGTAATGGATCCGTGGGAAAGCATAGCACGGGGGATGGTGATGCCCCCGTGACGATTGCTAGCTCCAGTGATGCCGGGCCTAAGGAGGAATGTGCCCTTAGTATCCCGGACACTCTTTGATCCATTCATCATCTCGGATCCGCGAGAGAGACGCAGCAGGGGGATGCGTTGTGCCCCTGTAGCCTGTGCCTACTCCATCGTGGTAAGGAGGAGCCCTCATACAATACACAGGCTCCCCAGTGAACCGACGTGTAGAGGATGTGCCCTTACCAATCAAACGCTCTTTTTGATCCGAATCCTTGTTCGCCGAGACGCTGAATTAAAAGATTCAGAATTGTGTTTTGGAGACCTCGGACAGGACGCTGTTTTGAGGCATCCATGTTGTTATTCTTTTTGCAAAAAACGTTTTCATGGGATAGGTGCTAAGTCACCCCCGACTTTTGATTTTATTTCCCGAAGCTTGTTTTTATTTTTCACCGGTCTGGCAGAGGGACGCCCCTGCGGATTAGGCAGGACTTCAAAAGGTTGATTCACTTCCCTTCTATACAAGTCCCAAAAATTATTCGGCTCGGGGCTGGATTCGTTCCGCCGAGGCCACTTGGATTACCTGGCTCGGGGCTGGATTCGTTCCGTCGATGTCACTTGGTTTCTCTCAGCTCGGGTCGGGTTACGTCCCACCGAGTCCGTTCTTTTGGTCTGGGGACGTAACATTCCCCAGGGCCAAGTGTTCATTTCAGCTCGGGGTCGGGTTGCGTCCCACCGAGTCGGTTTCTTTGGACTGGGGAGGTAACATTCCCCCAGGTCCAAGTCTTTTACACAGCTCGGGGTCGGGTTATGTCTCACCGAGTCGGTTTCTTTGGACTGGGGAGGTAACATTCCCCCAGGTCCAAGTCTTTTACACAGCTCGGGGTCGGGTTATGTCCCACCGAGTCGGTTTCTTCTGGACTGGGGAGGTAACATTCCCCCAGGTCCAAGTCTTTTACACAGCTCGGGGTTGGGTTATGTCCCACCGAGTCGGTTTCTTTGGACTGGGGAGGTAACACTCCCCCAGGTCCAAGTGCTTCCACTCAGCTCGGGGTCGAGGTACGTCCCACCGAGTCAGCCCTTCCGACTGGGGAGGTAGCATTCCCCCAGAGCCAAGTATCTCACTCAGCTCGGGGTCGGGTTATGTCCCACCGAGTCGGTTCATTTGTATTGGGGAGGTATCATTCCCCCAGAACCCGAGTCTTTTACTCAGATCGGGGCCCGGCTGTACCCCTCCGGTTCATGATGACCCCTGAAGGGTCTCAAATTGTTCGGATAACAGGAAACATAAAAAAGAAGGAGAAAGAGATAAGAAAGACACGTAAAATATATATATGTATGTCAAAATACAACTTGAAGTTTTATTACAAAAAGTTAGTGTACACAGGGCCCCGATCGGGTTACCCTTTCTCATACAAGCCCGCGCAGGGGCAGGAATTTCTTCTCAATTGGCTCAGATGGCGGGAGGACTGGCTCGATCTCAGGAAGAGGAACAACTGCTTCATCCTCGGCAGCATGGGAGACCTCTACTTCAGGGACGGGAGGAGGGATCTCAAGGCAGTCATCACCGGAGGCGGGAACATCAGGTCGCTCTTCTCGGCAAACCCCGAAATCCGGAACACAACCGAAATCGGGTCGGGATCCATCACCTCCTCGGGGGGAGGAGGGAGCCACTTCCGGAACTCCTCCTCAGAAATATCCCCTTGCAATAGCTGATAGCCGCATGAATAAGATCCATATTCAAACCTGGCAGCACCATCGGTATCAGCTCAGCACAGTCACCAACTCCCTCTAGGCGGATAGCCTCCTTCTCGGCCTCAAGATCGGCCTCTCTCTCCTCAAGCTCGGCCTCTTTCCTCTCAAAGTCATCCCGGCCCGCGCCATTTGTTCTTCATTGGCCTTCAATTTTGTTTCAACACTGGCCACATTGGCCTTCAAAACGCCAATTTTAGATTGGGCGGTCTTCAAATCCTCCCGAGCATTGTCAGCAAGCTTTCGCTCCAGCGCAGCAGCAGCCTTAAGAGCCTTATTAACTTTAAAGTTCTCAATGGCCGTCAACTCAAGGTTCTGAATCACCCCCTCCCGATCATCCAATTTAGCCTCCACTTCCGAAAGGCGATTCTGAAGTCTCTGGGCCTGACCACCCTCGGACAACAGGCTCAAAAGAAGGTCCTTGTTCTTCGCCGTGAGGTAAGTAGCCTGCACAAAAACAAAGAAAGTCAAGATACGAGATGAAGAAGACCGGGAACCAAAAATCAAGAAAAGAAAAAGAGAATAGAACTACCTTTGCCATCTGAGAGCTCATCTCGGTGACCACAGCCTCGGGCGAGATATCTTCATATCTCGAGACCTCCTCAGGGGGAATCACCTCGGCCAATTCATTGAAGGCCGGCACTAAATGGGAAGTGGCCTCCCGGATGCTTTCTCCCAGGTCATCCACCCCGAGGATTACAGAACCCTTTCGCTTTTTTGAGGAGCCCACGGATGATTTTTTACCCCGGCGAGCGTCTTTCTTCTTGCCCGGGACAGGATCCTCCTCCTCCTCTTGGACCAGCTCGGTCTCCTCGGCCCCAAATTGACGCCTCCTTTTCCTCAAAGGCTTCGGCGGACTAACAAGACGAGCAGATCCTGACGACTGCGCGCCAGGAGAAGACAGATCACGAGCAATCGGCTGAACTCTCCCCTGAGACGCCCTCCCAGCCCCAGCTCAGATTCAGGCTGTGCCCGGGAAGTTCCAGTTTCGGCATGACCGGCCTTCCTCATAGTACCGGCCAGCTTCTCAAGAAACTTTGGCCTCTTCGACATGCCTACAAAAAAAAGAGAGGAAAAATGAAATCAGAACCCGAGCATATAAAGCATATGATAAAAAAAACAGCCGGCAGACACCTACCTATCCGACCCGAGACTTCCGGAGGGACGGTCCGAGTAAGGCCTGACTCAACAAAGGCCGCATCATTGACCAGTTTCCTCCAGTGGGCAGCATACCCCCGAGCCCAGCCTACCCGCCTCCGAACCTGACGAGAAACCTTGGTAGCATCTCGCCAACAAGCTGGGAGGAACCAGAAAAGTCAGAAACCTAAAGAAACTAAGAACGGGAATAAAGAAAGAAAGAATGGGTATTAAACTCCTAACCTCCAGCCCTGAAGATGTCCGGAACCGAGACGTCCTCCTCAAACGATCTCAGGACCCGACCCCAATCCCCAGTGGCCCAGAACCAAAGGTCCTTGAAATTCTTGTTGGAGTCGGGGAGTTTCTGGATAAGGTTGGACGAGCTATCGTAAGCAGAGAGGTAATACCACCACCGTAGTGAGTCTTTGGGTTAGACTTCAAACGGTATATAACTCTTCACCTCTTCCAAACAAGGTACACCTAAACCTGCCCGTGTCAAACCACATGTATGCCGGCCAGAATCCTCCAGCTATTCAAGCTCAATTGGCAAGGGGCAATCTCCATCTCGGCCAGCATCCAAGCAAAATAACGTTGCATCGGCAGCTGTAGCCCACACTCAAAAAAGCAGGAAGAAGTGCCACCAAGCCCTCATCAGGCTGACTAGCACGATCCATCGGGCCTGGAACTTCAAGGGCTATATCTATCGGGATGTCGTATCGTTGCCGCAAAAGCGCAAGATCATCCTCAGTTATTTTGGAGGGACGATTCATATCCAGAGCCGACGACCCAAGTTCACCAGGCTCTGGGTCATTCCGAGGAACCCTCTGATGGTAGGAGTCTTGTTCGATCTCGGAGGGAGTAGGGGTAGTGTCAAGGTCTTCTACACTAGGTGCCCCAGAGCCCGAGGAGAGCTCCTCAGCAGGGGGAGTTGAGATCTTAACAGTATTTTCAGGGGAGGAACCGCTGTCAGACATCCCTGACACCCAGAAAAACAAAGAAGGAAGGGGAAGTCAGTCTACGGCTACAAGAAACTACTCACGGTTTCCATGTTAGCTAAACAGGTGGTCTCTAAAGTGCCCTAAAGCAGAGCCCAGCAAACCATAAATCTTGTCCTAGCAAGCACAGACTCGTAAAATACAAAAAAAGAAAAAAAGAAAAAGAGAAGAGACCGTTCAGAGGACTTACTTGTACTTCTCGGAAAAAGCAGGAGGTTGTGCAGTACGGTTGTGACCGTTCCTTATGTTCACAGCAGAGAATAAAGCCCGCAGTCGAATTCCGAGAACACTAATATGAGCGAGTCAACAGAGATATTTGCAGAAAAGAAGAAGAAATTGCTGAAAAAGGTTGAACAGTGAAAACCTCGCCCTCTTATAGTAATGGCAAAGACGCTCGTGACCATTGGATCTAAGGGAAGAACCCGGATGAACGCCAGGTGTCGACTGCAAAGGAGGTCTCCCAAGTTTAAACAGACGGCTGACCATTGCATTATCGAACAAGTCTTCAAAATCATCGGGGCATCTTCTTGTTGTCTCAGATCAGCTCGAGTCCAATCATCCACACAAGCTGTTGCTTCTAGAGTGCTTGGATGTAATGAAGATCGTCTAGCTTCCAATATATTACCTCCCAAGCTGAAGGTTTGCTCAACTGCAACGGTGGAAATTGGTGTGTTGAAATAATGAAAAAAGACCCATATTTATAGAATTTTAGATTTTTTTATACCGAAAATACCCCTAAATATAACCGTTTTATTACTGTTATTATGGGTATAATAGGAATTATATAATATTACCAAAAAAAAATTAATGGCCAACAGCCAATTTTTTTTTTAAGCGGCTCCATGCCCCTTAAACCCAACGAACTACTAGCCGTTGGGGACACCCCAACGGCTAGTAGCCATTGGGAGGGTTCCTGCAGGAACCCTACGGTTCCGGTTGGAACCGCTGGAACCGTTCGGTTCCGAATGGTTCGCGTTGACCGGGTCTACTATATATAGGCATGGAATGGTACCTTAAAAGGCATCATTTGGTTTAAGGTATAACCCTCATAAGGGTCATACCATTTCCTAATGCATTTAAAAGTCTATAGATGCATCCTTTAAACTTAGAAGATATGTCTCTTCACATTTGTGTCTTTCCCATAAGATACTTCTAATGGACATGTCTCTCCTACACATTTCCTATAAATATTAGAGAATTTCCAACAATAGGTAATTAAAATAAATTTAGGAGCGAAGTGTCATTTTCATTAAAAAAAAAATTTAAAATAAATTTATTATGCTTCCTTAATCAAACTCGTTGGACCGATATTGTTGAATGCACTTTATGCTCGTATCCACCCAATGCAAGTAATAAATAAAGTAAGAACTGATATTTAGTGGATGAGATTTCTCATTTCCATCTAATATATTCTTTTAAAAAATAAAATGCAATAATCTCTATCTACAATCTCTTAGAAATTTGATCAATTAATTTTCTCCATTTACAAATCTCTCTTTTTCAATATAATAGAGCCACAAATTCTTTGTATAAAATATTTCATAAAAAATGTTGTGACCTAATATTATGGGTTTAATAAAGACATAAAATAAATTATGCAAGTTATATGGAGTATTCATTCATTAATTTCATTCATTAATGTTACCTTAATTTATATAAATATAAAATAATAAAGATTTTTGAATTATATATAATACTTACGGGAAAGTCAAGGCAACAGTGACCTGTAGTGCTTAAATCATAATAGTAATAATAATAATTAATTAATCACCAAATTAAAACAAATCTAGTGGTGCTATTGTGGCCACACCATACGCCCGCTCATTTTGCTCAAGTCCATACATTTTTTTGGGTCTCCAATCAACAAGGTTAAACAAGATAAGATTTGACGAAACTTTGACAAGAATTAGGTTTTGTCCTTTTTTATAAATATTGGAGAACATAAAAAATGTACCTAATTTAATAATAGTAACCTTGTTCTCTAGCTGCCATGCACCACTAATTCTAATTATTAATTATCCAGACAAAATTAAAAGTGATTATTCAAAATATATTATGGTTTTTTTTTTTTTTAAATTAATGTTGACACATAATAGTTTAGCTAGATATTTACTGAGGTTGTGTGAATCAAGCTTTTGCTACGTGGAGAATTGAAGCTCCACCGGGTTGAGGGGTGGAGTATTATTATAAAAGTTCATCCTTCTAATTCATATTCAAAAATTAATTTTTAGGATGAACGTACGTTTCACGTTTCCTCAATTTTATCTTATTTAACCAATAATTCAGCTGGTAGAGAATATTTTCACGTGCAGTTCTATGCCTAAACTCGATGATGATCCTATAAATTATCGTATTTTTTAAGAAAAAAATTATAATAAAATAATTAGTCTATCAATATTACATGTAAAAAAAATTAGCCACCTTTAAAATAAAATCTTATATATCTAGCATTTAATGGAGTATAGAAGTCTATTACATAACCATACTAAAAAGCTAACTCGTATTGAGAGTTTTCTCAAGCTTATATTATTAATCCAATAACTATTATCAGTCATGTGAGATATTTTCGTAATAGCCTCTCAAGTATAGCCGACATTTATGCCCTGTCTTTATATATAGGCCTATTTATGTTGTGTTTGACTAAGATAGTATAGAAACATACGAGTCTAACTCATACTCAAAAGTTAACTCATATGTGGAGGGTTACCTATATATTTTGCTATTACTTGTTAATTGTATGGTCAAATTTGGGTTAGGACCCAAATATCATTATGACTTAGGCCCACACATCAGACGTGCATAAGGACATGCCTCGTAGCCTTCATTTGGCCCAAAACAATATTATGAGCTGCCACCAAGGCCCAATTGATGTGATGTCGAGCCTACACACAGGGCTCACAAGTCCATACACACCATAGGGGAAGAGGCCCATACAGCCTAAAGGCTTGTAGAAATCCACATGACTCAGAAGGTCTCCAACAATCCCTAATTGTGCTACTTAACATGTCAGTAGACAACATATGAGCAATGTCTCAGTTAACATTGTCAAATATTGTTGATGGTGTTTTCAGGCACTATAACATTTAAGACAGCACGACAAGGACAGAAGGGTAATTCCCTGACTGGTTGAGATCATCAAAGCTGACCCGACCACAACATGTGAAGACCGACCACTTTGGTTCGGGTGACCGAGCACTTTAAGGTCGGCAGGAACACTCTCAGCCTAAAAGACTGTCATGACCGACCACATAAAGACCGACCACATGGCGAGACGCGTTCAAGATGACGACACTCTATTCTTGCGGATAAGATAAAACGAGTCATCCTACTCTCACAGGAAATGGAGTCAGAATCCGAAAAGGAATAAGAAAAGAGAAGGGAGAATCGGACTAGGAATCCTTACAAAAAGAGAAGAGACTAAGTTCAATTAGGATTTCTTATACAAATAGGAGTCTGATTTCTGTATTACTATAAATAGGAGGGCATAGTATGTGTAAAATCATCATCAAATCATCAACAAAAACTAGTGATCTGAATCTTCAAGCTCTGACTTGTAGAGATCCGAGAAGAGTGTTTAAGTAATAAAAGTACCATCTTTTTGTGTCCGTGGACGTAGGTCGGATCCAAATCCACCGAACCACGTTAAATCCCCTTGTTGTTTGGTGTGTGTTTATCTGTTTTTCGCTAAATTTGCCTTTGGTCCCCCATAACCAAACAATTCACTATTGAGGGAGGATTTCCTCGGGAGTGATATTCCAATATTACCCTGAAACCAAAATCAGCCGTCAACAAATATTATGTAATGTCATAGTAGACATCATCTGTCATTCTACACATGATTCATTCTTTCTTAATAAGGAAACTAAGTATTAGGATCGAGACAGACTACCTACAAAATACGGTAGTATAATCCCGGTACAATAGGGATTATGCCTAATCTCGGATATCTAGACCCTCATAATTCAGTCATATTCTACTACCATTTCCTAAATAATATTGGAATATGATACTTATAAGGAATCCTAAACCGACTAAAGAGGCTACTGCATAGCCTATAAAAGGAAGGGGTTCAAGGGATTGATTCATTCAAGATTCAACAACATAAGTTTTGGCTCTCACACTCGAGTTTTCAAAGCACACATAACTCTCTAAACACCAGCCTACCACCCTCATGACAATCTACGAAGGTCAAGGTAACTTGCATTGGAGTGCCTGCGACATCCACCATATCGGTGGGTAGTTACCTCATGCTCTCTTACCTTTGTTTTGCATGATCACTAATTCCCTTATCATACAAATTCTCGATTGTAGACCGAAGATGAAATTCAGCGACCATAATTTGGCGCCACCGTGGTTTCCTGGCGATTCATAGCAGACAAACCTGTCAGTTTACAACTAAACTCTCAAATCATTAATGGCATATGAAAATGAAAACACCTCATATACCATGTTTGCGTAATTGGACGCTCTATAAAAATGGTTATACACGTTGAGATAAGAAAACCTTACAATGCAGAGTGCCAGCACCAGCCTCCAATGAAGGTTAGAGCAGATAGTATCAACGTCTCAGCACCGAGGATTCCATCATCAGCTCAGTGGCCCTGAGCTCTAAACTAAAATAGTTAAAATGTGATGCGTCTCAAGCGATACGACAAGTAACCTCAACGAACAAAGAGTCAGAGGCCAGCTACTTGACAATGACTAGTCTCTAACTGGGAGACATGGAGGCTACCTCATGATTGGCTTTACTTAGACGTTTGTCAAGTTTTGAAAAATATAGATCTAAAAAGAAACAATCACAAGGCAAAAAAATCACACACAAGGAAGACAAAAGTTTCAAAACAAGGTTTTACATTCAATCAACAGTTAAGTCTTACAAATCTTTCATTACAAGTCGAAATAATTACAAGAAAAATACTAAGTTGAGTCACCAATAACTTCAACATCTAGTACTTCCGCATGAGGGATGACAACGATAAGGATGTTCTGACTGTCAGTAGTTGGGTTAGCCTCTAAGACTGAAGCTTCTTATTCCCTCCGTTCGGACCCTTCTCTAGTCTCAACGGTATGGATGGTAATGGGTCGGGTATAAGAAAGAGATGTCAATAATCGTACCTGTACCCGTACCCATGTGATATTATATATCCTCGATCCCGACCAATCATTCGTGTGGGTACGAGTTGGGGATTCGCCGTATAGAAAAAGATATATTCGTCCTCATCTAATATCCCTTTTTATTTATTATTTATTTTTTATATTTATGCTTTTTTTTACAAAAAAAAATCAATTAAAAAATTATTGGAACAAATAGATATGAAATAAAAATACTAAATTAACAACTGTAGGTTTAAATTTTACTACTTAAATAAAGAAGAAGAATACATAAGTTACCAAATAAGTACTATTGCTGTAGAAATCTCATCTTTAAAACAAAATAAAATGAATTAATTAAAATTGATAGAAATATCATCTTCAAAACAAAGAGAAAAATGCTATATTAAATTGAACAAATAAATTTTTTTTTCCTATTTTTTATTTAATAAGAAATTAATTTTTTGACTAAAAAATTAATAATTAAAAAGCTAAAGTCAAACAGGTTTATTGAGCTAGTACATGTTAGAGAGTCTTATACTCATACTCAGCCTGTTTACTTAACATGTGTTAAAAATTATACCCGCACTTGGCCCGTTTTAAAAAACGATCACTAAATACCTGCCCCTAACATCTTGCGCCCCTGCGAGGCCCCATCCCCGCAGGGAATTTTTGCCATCTCTACTCAACAGCCTTCTCTTCAGCACCTTGGGGAGCCTCCCCAGTCCCAAAGGACTTCTCCTCAGTTGCGACCTTCTCCACTTCAGCCTTGCCACTTCCACCATCCTTTGAAGCAACCTCTTCATTCTCTCAACCCTCTTCATCCAACGAAGAGAGTTTAACTTAAAACTTGGCGTGTTCCTTGATCCACTTCTTATGAGTCAACGTTTTGTGCTCCTCCGCCAGGAATTACTTCATAAAGTTGCTCCTCTCGGTTAGCATGGACTCATTGGCGACTCCCTCCAACTACTTCATAAGCTCATCCTTCTATTTCTTAAGGAACTCTATGCTTTCTTTATATGCCTCCATCTCGGCTTTCGACACCTCCTGCTCCAGCTTCAACTCTTCATTGGCTGATTGAGCCTAATTTTCAGCCTTTCTCACTCTCTTTTCCAAGGCATCCAGCGCCACCATAAACTCAATGCTCTTCTTTCAAATGATGGTATTAGATTTCTCAAGGTCCCTTAACCTCTTCTGACTCGACTCGACATATTCCTGCTAGAATATGTTACACTCCAATGCCTAGAGAGATGACCACGTTAGTGGTCATTCGATAAGACTAAGAGATAAAAAACATAAATTAAGATTTTGTACCTTATAGATAAGTGTCACACCTCTTTTGGCAACCTCTAGAGAGCTCAGCTCAGTCAGATGATGCCCATCCTCTTCGAGAAGAAGCCCCTTGACAGATTTTTAAAAGCTGGAAAGATCGAAGATGGAAGTCGTCTCATGAGGAATTTTGATAATGACATTCTCCAAGTCTTTCTCTGGTTTGGTAATAGCTTTCCGTTTTTTTGAGGTGACCGTCATCTCAGTCGCCAGTTTAGGTGGGACAGAGGAAGCCCAGTCGAAGTAACTCCCTTAAGAGGTGGAACCTCAATCTTCGATGGTTCAACTTCTTTCCATTTACCCTTTTTATTCCTCATTTTGGCCTACATCTCTTCAAAGGAAGGGAGCTTGAATTTACCCGATATTATATTGGCTGCGTAAAAAAATTCTCCAGGCGTTAGTTACTTTAAAAAGTAAGAGTCGTCCGTAGAGCATCTGAAACGCCCAAGCGCCCATTATTACAGCCTAAATGAGCCTACTAGGGGCTGAAGGAATACCTTCCTAGTCAAAATCCTTTCTCCACATGGGTGTGAGCCTCAACCTTATTTCCTCCAAAATATATCTCCAGTTACTTTGTGGAGTAGCCAGGCTCAAGATGATCTTGGTGTTTGAGACGACGCTGCTGGTAGTGTCGAATGCTCTATTGCGTGATAGACATGTAAAATGGAAGGGAATAAACCTCAGTCAACAAAAGAGATAATAACAGAAAAAAAGGAAAAAACACTCACTCCCCTCACAATGCAGTAGAACTTATATCAGTCTCCACGGTCATTCATCGTTAGTCCCAACTGTAGTTCTCATTTCTGGCGAAGATATATGTGTTATCTCCATTTCTCGGTCAAATTTGTTGGAGTTGGTGCTTGGAGCGCCAATTCGGATAATGTATTGTACATTATATTTTATTATTTATTAATAAAATAATTACATTTTCATTTCAATCTTGTTAATAGTAATTATTATGTCATAATGTATATAAGTTTGATATATAAATATGCTGAGAATGACATCGATCTTAGAATAATCATGTAGTAATACTAGACACTGAATGGTCCGACATTGGGATAGTATTACTATTATAAACTATTCTTAAAGTAAATATTCATAATCATTGGTTTTGGAATATGTTTGAATTCCTATAACCTATAAGACTAGCACATGTCGTATATTGGAATTGGAGTTCCAAAGGTCTAACCCAATGTACCTGAGCAATGAAAGCTGTTATAAACATATGGGTATTTGTTAGAACGAATACTGAATAACTCATAGTTGATTCCGAATAGTTGGAAGTACACACCACTATCAATATGAATCTCCTCGAGTCAAGTAGCATATGTGATCCTTTGACTGTAGGATAATATTGATTTTGTGTGTGATCTTCCACACTTTGCTGCCATATACCTAAGAGCCTTTCATGGTCTGACCGCTAGATGTTCAATGGGTATGGACCAACGCACTCGTTAATCAAGTACGTATCAAAATAGGATCCGTCGGGTTAAAGTATTTATGTGAGTAAATCACGATTCTTAAAACTTTAGCTAAAGTCGATCACCTATGGTTGATCGTATATATATATCAGAAATGGTGTTTTGATTAGTTGTAAAGAATCATGAAAATATCGACAATATGAGATGTGCGTCTCGAAAACTTGATGGTGTAATCTATGTTTCCTAAGTATAATTCAGATAGCCTAGGACGGAGGGATCGTTAAAATATGTGATGACCTCGACTTGCATAGTTCAGAAATGTCGTTCGTGTTCTTTGTAAATTAGGAGGTGGTCGAATTACGTATATATGATCTAGGCTTATATGAACTTAATGAGTCCCATAATATGAACATAAAGAGTCCCACAATATGATATGTACATATGAGCTAGGATTAAATCAAAGTGGTATATAATGAACTAATTAAGTAATTAAATTTTTTCTAGATTTAATTAAATTAATTTTTTTCTAGATTTAATTAAATTAAATCAAGTGGTAGACAAATTTGATTAGTTACACCTAATATTCATATTTGGGTAAACTTAAAAGTTGATTAGAAATTTATTAATAAAAAATTACATAGGCTTGACTATTAAAAGCAAGTTTGAGCAAATTTTTTGATTAAGCAAGGAAAAACAAGCATAAGGCAAAACATAAGAAAAATTAGCTCAAAGAAGTGTTTAGAGAAGCTTTAGAAATTCTCTATATTTTTCAATAAGGAGAAAAATATAGATCTTTGGTTCAAGCTTACTAAGTTTGTTTGATATTCTCTAATAAACTATGTTTTTGTATTTGATACATAATAATATAGCTTGAAGTTGAAATTAGGTTAATAAATTGTGTATGGATTCTTTGAAAATATAAACACAATATGCTTGTAATTGGGTCAAATATGTTCATGTTGGACATGGAACATAAAATTAGAGTTTGGATCTCGAGATAAAAACTTGGAGCTATATCTACCATTCTAAAATCAATTGACCACCTTTAGGTGACATATAATTATTCATGAGTCACTTCTTTGTGGGATTCTTGTTTGGTTTGAATTTTGATTCAAAGTAATGCATATATGTATTTAGAATACATATATATTTATTCTATAACATGTGTTGATATTGATTTTAATATTAAAAATTATTTTTGACTGTTGGAAGTGTTTAAGGAATGTGTGAAGCAAATTGGGTAAAATACCAAATTTGCATTAGCTATCTGTTTCCAGAGAGCTGATGCTTAAAAAATTATAAAAAAAAATGCATGCAGCATGACATTACATGCTTGGAATGAAAAGAGTAAGATGCGCAACATGCGTGTTATGTGATACATACACTTGGAGCGCGCGACGCAGACCTTCCAAATTCATTTTCTCATATTCTTAAACTTTTGAACTCCGATTTATCCTCGGCTTTTTCCTATGCACTCATAATTGAATATAATATTCTATTTAATTATTTAAATATACACCCATGCTCAATAACTATGGGTTAGACCCACTTTCACTGTGCGAGTCACCGATCCAACCCTAGGGATCCCACAATCGTCCCAACGAGATGTTCTTTGAGGTAGTAAGTATATAATAGGTCTCTCACTCCGAAGTTGATTCCTAACTTGAATGTCATGCATTCAATCAAGAATAGAACTCTCCAAGTGTTCGATATCAACTGTGTGGGAGCCAACTCGTAGTAGGCCAACACTTACCAGACTAACTTAGACACTGGGAACCTCAGACATGAAATTCATTGTGATTTTTTGTTTTTGATTCATTGGATGAGTTGAATTGATTTGGGAAATGATGATTGTGGATTCAATTGGATTGAAACCGAATTGGATTGGAAAAACCCCTAATTGCCGAGACTTTAAGCATGTAAATTAGGTTTGATTTTGATTGAATTGTGTTGGACACTATTTGTTGTTAAGTGCATGATTAATTAGGCTAATTGATGTTTTAGAAATGTTAATTGGGTAATTAATTGTGTATTACACTTAGGTTAATTAATTATGGAATTTGGAATTTTATAAGTTAATTAATTTGGGCTTATTTTGGAAATGGGGCCTTAAAGGTTGTAATTGGGCTTTTGGGCTTGGTTGTACCAGTTAGGTTTAGGCCAATTTGGTTGGATCCAATTAGGCCCAAAACTGAATCCATAAAGTCCAATTATGACTTAATGGACCTTAATTATTTAATTGGGCCTAATGGGCCAAGATTTATTTCTGGGCTTATGGGGTAACTCCCGGATTGGATTTTGGTTATCGGTTTGACCTGAGTTGACCAAAAGTCCACGCCTTAAAGAAATTAATTAAAAGCCCATTGGACTTTAATTAAATAAACATTAGATGTTAATCGGGCTTTGAGACCCGTTGCGATTAAATTTGGAATTTAAGTCGTAAAGGTTCGTTAATAAAAGTGTAATATTTAATTTGGAATTAAATAGTGAATTAGAATTAAATGCGTATTAAATTGGATTTAATTATGTAATTTAATTTAATTCGAGAATTCGTACTTTGAGTACGTGTTCGCAAAACGAGTTTGACTCGCGCAAAATCAAATCGTTGTTTAAACATTGGATGATCATTAATTATCAGATTAATTAATTGGATTAGATTGATTGATAACATGCTTGTGTGAATACATGGTTGCGATGCATGAATAATATATATCAGATGGATATTAGTTGGGTGGGGCAATTTTAGAAATTGTTGTAATAAATTTGATTTATTAATTGGACCTGTGTGTCCAGCCTTATCACCTCCATACTCTTTGTATTCTCTTCTCACCTATTCCCCTCAATGTAAATGAGGTTTCTTTAGAAGTGTAGTGTAATGGGTAGAAGTAAATACACGTGCTAGCAGGAGAGAGAAATAGAGATTTGATCTAGGATCAATGTAAAGTATCCATCCGCATATCATTATTAATTTTCATATGCGCTTTATTATGTGTTTAGAATACATGTTTAAGGGTGTATGATGATGAGACCTTAACAAAGATAATAAATTGGTTGCCATTTTGCACGCGAAAATCCCTCGCTCAATATTAAGCGTCTTTCCTTCCATTGAGTGATTCTTACTCAAGATCCGAGACGGCATTGGTTTGTTGGCCAAAGTCAAGGCCTTTATCCGTCGAGGATGTGTTTGAATCACGAAGGCTTTGTTCCATATCAGTGTCTTGTCCAAGTTGTGGGTTGTTGGCCAAAGTCAATACCACTTCTTGTCCATCGACATTGATTACGAAGCTTTCCATGATCAATGGGTCGCGCTTGACTGGGATCACTAAGTTTGTTGTGCCAAAGCCAAGGCTTAGTTGATTCAGAGGAAAAAGGTTAGGTAATACATTGGATGTATTGGCATATTTAAGATATATGTTTCGGACTTGGATGTCCCCCTACTGGATCTAGGAATTGTATTGGATCCAATCGATCTTAGAGATCTACCTAGTTAATTATCATACAATTTGTTGGCCAAAGTCAAGATTGTGTGATATTTAACGGGATCCTAGCCCACTAGGAAACGCGATTTCCCGAGTACTCGACAGAGGGTTAGAGGCTCGCCGAAAAATAGTGGGAGGCAAGAATTGAATTTGCAATATTCGTTCAATTACTTGCCATACGGGCTCATTCAAATTATTTCGTCGTTAGATTAAATGTTAGTTGGACTAATATTTAAATTGTTGTTTTAATAAACAGTTGGACTGTATTATAGTTGATTATATAATTGGATTATAGTAATCAATATATTTGAATTAATTAGTTTCAATTTACAGTTGATTTTATAATTGGATTATAGTAATCAATGTAATTGAGGTTAATTAATTTAAATTATATTTGATTGTATAGTTGGACTATAATAATCAATATAATACATAGTACCACAAATCGTTGATTAAATAATTGGACTATTAGAATCAAGATAATATTGAAAGATTGGCATTTAAAACATAATCCTGGGGAAAATGTGTTTAAATGGTTTAATTTTCAAATTGGGAATAAAATTTCAGGATGGACCTGGAAAATAATAAGTTATTTTATTTGATAAAATAATATATTATGCCTAAGCCCGGAGTTAAGCAAATAGTAGAGCATAATCTTTGGAAGATTTATGTGATGATAACTTTAGTGCTTAATCCATTAAGCTTGTCGCGGTAGACTCCTTAATTTCTGAATCATAACTAAGGATTAGATCCTTAAATTATGATAATGAAATTGAAGTATTTTCATGGATCTATTTTAGATCTTTGAAATACTAAATTGCAATAAATAATTCTTGGAGAATTAATGACTATTCTCAAGGAGATAAAGTCAAACTTTGCAATAAGGCAAGTAGCGCAAGGCGCACCTTACTTCGATATTCCAGGATGCCAAGGCTTGGCCAAAGGCTTCTGGAATGTGGAAAAGGGCAAATGCAAAATCATTATAATCTTCTAGGAAGATTAAAGGACATATCCCAATAAGGAATTGAAGACGAGCAAGGCTCTGACTTCATATATGTTTGTCAACATTATGTTCACAACTAGTATTAAAATTGGATTTTAGATACTTAGTGTGATACATAATATTGTACTGATGTTCAGAATCTGCTATGAGCAGGATACTGACTTCGGACGAGATTACTCTGTGAATTGAAAACAGGACAAAAGTCGATGTTTTAACCGTAGATACCTAAGTTTAGGAACTACCCTTTGGGTATGTACGTAAATTAGGAAACTGTTATAATGTAACTAGTTTGACTAGAAACGTTATCTCTATATCAGTGTATAATCCGTTGCGGATATAGATTTATATTCTAGAACACTAAAGTGTTTTATTATATAAAAAAATGATATTGAGATAAACACATTAGATGTGAACAACATAATTTATATTTAGAATATAAATATATCTCAAATATATTATATGACAAATAAATAGCTCAAACTGATTTGATCAGGTTGAAACTTGAATGTGGCATTGTTGTCTGGGACACAATTTAAACAAGAATCGTATATCCACACTTTTGAAGAGTGGGTACTCAGACTAATTTGATTCCAATCAAATAAAGTCTACGAATCTAGTTTATTGGGCAAAGTGCCTAAAACACTATTTACTTGGTAAAAGTGCAAGTGCCACCGATCTGTTAGCCCTAGTTCATAGTGAAGCAAGTGGGCCCATGTCTAGCTAGGCTAGATGTGGATATGAATATTTCGTGACCTTTACGGATGTGGCATCGCGTATGGTTATGTGTTTCTTTTGAAACACAAATCGGAAACTTTCACAGTTTCAACACGAAACAGACAAACAGATCGGCTAAAATATTAAACCATCACGGTTTGACCATGATGAAAATACTTAAGCAATGAGTTTCTCGTATACTTGAAAGAGTATAGTATTCTTTCAATGAGGACTCCTCTCGGAACACGTCAGTTTGACGGTGTGTCCGAAATGATTAACCGAATTGTGTTAGACATGATAAGGCTAATCATGAGTCGCTCTGAGCTACCATTTCCTTCAACGGATACGCTAAACAGTGCAGAACTTATTTTGAATAAGGTTCCATAAATATATGTTTGAGAGATATCATATTAGATATGAACTGGAAATAAACCGGGTTTCAAATTCCTGATAATTTGGGTATGCTGGGCTAATGTTTGGTTGATACCAAACTAAAACCAAAACTGGATAAGTGCCAATTGTAGGTTATCCTAGGGATACCATAAGTATTGTACTTATACAACTCACGAGAGAACAATTAGATTGTTGTTCACCATGCGGTTTTCCTGAGAGGAATACCGATATGCAGTGGTAAGTGAGAGGATATTAAAACTCGATGAAAAACGGAGTAATACTGTTCAAGGCGTCGAATCCTAATGGAACACAAATAGTTCATCAAGAATGAAACTATACCAATAATCTTCGAATACAAAAGAACCACGTAGGTCGGAGAGAATCAGAAAACAACCTGGGGTATAGGTTTCTGATCTCACCTCATAAAGATGTCTATCTTATTGAGGAATATCAACTGACTACGTATGAGGAAGTGATACAAGGTATCGACTCCCTATTATGCAAAGTGCCATAAAGTCCGAAGTGGATTCCATGTATGCCAACTATGTTTAGACACTAGTTGATGTACCACAAGGCATTGTGCCTATTGGTACTATATAAGTCTTCAAGGAAGAAATACATGGATGGCAACATACTAACGTATTATGCTAGGCTTGTAGCGAAAAGGTAGAGTTATCGACATTGTGTTGATTACGACGAAACCTTTTACCTGTTGTCATGGTAAATCTATTTGGATAATGCTTGCTAATGCTGCATGTTTCATTATGAAATATGGCAGCTGAACGGGAAAACCGCTTTCCTAACGGAAACCTTTTGGAGGATGTTTACACATCCTGACGGTTTTGTCGAACCATAACAAGCAAACTAGGTTTGCAGGTTATTCGATCCATAAATGGATTGAAGCAAGCATTAGGTTCTTGGAATTTTCGTTTTGATGTAATCATAATAGTCTATGATTTAATTCAAAACGAAAATAATTCTTGTGTATATAAGGAGGTTAGTTGGAGCGCACTGACAGTGAATGTCCTGAGTAATGATGATATATCATTTCTTGGAAATGATATTCCCATAATAATAATCGGTAAAAGCTTGGCTTTCATGATAACGACTCTAAGTCGTAACAATGGTACTATACAATAGTAGTTCGGAACAGTGAGCTCGAAATCTTCCAAGCAAGATACTGTTACTGAATAAACAACAAATGCGGGTTATTGCTGCAACTGAGGCAGCAATAGAAGCCATTTGGGTCGATGACAAATCTAATTAGATTAGATATAGTTATGTTAGCAGCTGAGCTAGGCATCAGCACATGCTAAAGAATTAATAGTCTCATCGACGATCCAGATACGTATTTTGATAATCATCTGATTCGTTCGGATCATACATCGTGGCGATGTGATGATCGAATAAATCGCATCAGATGATAATCATGTTAATCCGCTGACGAAAACCTTTTCTCTGCAGTTTGAGCCAACAGTACATGGTTCAGGTGTCAAGCACTCGAGTGACTGGCTATAGGCCAAATGGGAGATTGTTGGACAATTATGACCCATAACGTCACTATTTGTACAGATCACGGTGTTGTTGTACAAATTAACAATGTGACAAAGGAGATTGCACTCTTATCATTTGTGATTAGATCACCTAGATATATAAATGATGAGAGGTCCCTGTGATTTGTTCCTGACGGAGAATGATATGAGACAGTATCAGTCCACGAAGGATAAATCATTAAATATCCCTAGTCAGAGTATTATCGAGATTGAACATCGATAAATACGTAAAAGACTAGTATTACACTTGAGCACGTTGTGAGGGCACAACAGCATAGTTCTCATTTATTTGGGTATAGGATACTCATGCAAGTGTAATAGGAGGTTGTGTTTTACCGATGGTATGGGAAACAGCTTCGCTCTGGATAAACCCATGCGGAATCCCATTGGTAGTATGACTATGCGTCTATGAGAGTCTGCAATCAGGGTAGATGTATTTGGTCTTAACCTGAGACTTGCACCGCTAATACTTGCGACAATCAATATACTTTGGTTGAGGTCGTCCAGGGCTTTAACAGGTTCTGTGTACGCCAATGCTGGGTATATTGAGAATCGTAGTGTGTTGGGTGTGATGTTAAGACAGAAGTATCACTCCAGTCATATGGAGATGATGGTCACATAGGATACAAAACTCGTTCTCTTAAATGCTCGAGCTATCGGGATATTATGACTAGGTCATGTATATCTGATTATAGAGACTAGTTGCCAGACATCCGATATGTGCTTTGTACGGGGCAGACAAAATTCCAGCCCCAGGCCTAGCACGTGAACATCCGATACTGGATCGAAATACACAATACTACGGTATACTACGCTTGATATAGATCACTTATTCCTGTAAGCATGTTTCTGGAGAATTGGGTAGGCATGGCGCTTTGCTAGAAGCCAACCTTGTCTTGTAAATCAGTAAAAACGTAGTACGAGGTAGTTACGTGTTCGGATAGTCCGACGACCGTATTTACTGCCAACATATCCGGGGATCTCATGGGTCGCTTCCTGAAGATTCACCGATGATGTATGACTCGCACTTTAATTAATCTGGGATTAATTAGAAGAGAAAGAAAATTAATCTGGGATTAATTACGGAGATATTTTATCTGGGATAAAATATTAATTAAAGAGAGAGAACGATTAATTTGGAATTAATCGATTAAAATAATATATTTGATATATTATACGAAATTGGATTTCGACGCGGAATTAAAATTAGATTTTAATTCGGGCGAACGAATTAATTTAGAATTAATTTGTTAGCGACGTGAATAGTAATTTTGCTAGGCGTAATCGTTTAATTGCGTCGCGACGGAAAATTCTCTTAATTTGGAATTAGCGAACCCGAGCCCGAGATTATTTACGAGCGCATTCGCATTTCGAATTCGAGTGCGGCATACAAGTTAAATCGTGCGTCAAATCGTTAGTCACATCAAGCGTCAAATCAAATGTCACTTTGAGTGATGTGACAACTTGTCACTTGATTTGAGTGATTGATGTGGTAGTTGAAAAGCAATTATTGCTTTTTACTTTTTGACTTTTAATAAATGAAAGTGATTTATGTATTTGTTTTGTTTTTAGAAAATAAAATAAATACATATATAATACATTTTCTCTTTGTTTTTTCTCTCTCTCAATTTCGGTCTTCCCCCTCTTTTTCCTCTTCTCCTTCACAGCTTAGAGCCGATTTTCTTCTTCTTGTTCTTGTTCGACCGAACACAAAAGAGAAGCAAGTGAGATGTTTTGTGGCAAAACAAAGTGCTAGCACACACATGGGTTTATACTATGGTGATAGGGAAA
Source organism: Zanthoxylum bungeanum (assembly GCA_019454045.1). Lineage (NCBI taxonomy): Eukaryota > Viridiplantae > Streptophyta > Magnoliopsida > Sapindales > Rutaceae > Zanthoxylum > Zanthoxylum bungeanum. The sequence continues at coordinate 56,732 of SKCR01046278.1, forward strand.
CTAACACATGAGCATGGAATCATTTTGGAGCTTGAAGCTTGGAGCTTCCATGGAGTCCACCCATGGCCGATTCAAGGAGGAACAACAAGGACCAAAACCGAGCAGTCCAGCAGTACAAGGAGCTTCACCGCCGCGAGTTTGAGAGGCTTGAAGACTTGTGTTCATCGCGTTGCAAGAACCGATCAATGTGAGTAATATTTCCGCCATTCTCCTTTGTTGTATTCATGCGTTTTTCATCTTGATTTCATGATCTTGGGACCTAATTTAGAAACCAACAACTTGTTCTACACACAAGTTGGAAAATTGATGGAATGAATGACCATTACCAAAAACTTGGTTTTGGTATATCATTACTTGATTTTTAAAATCAACACACAACTTCATCCTCTCTTTCTCTTCCTCTCCAACTCACGGCACAAGGTGCCATTTTCTCTCAAATTTATTGGCTTGGCCGAGAACAACAATAAGCTTTAGGGAAATTTTGTGGCAAAATTTCCAAGTGCTAGCACACTCAAAGGAGTCTTACAAAGGTGAAATGGAAACCCATTCATGAGTATGGAATCCACACACAAAGCTTGGAGCTTGAAGATCAAACATGGAGCACAAAAAGGAGGCATGGCCGAGAGCTTCAAGGATCGGAAATTTTGTGTTCTTTGCATCGCAAAAGCCGATCAAAGTGAGTATTTCCGCAACTTTACTTTGTTGTATTCGCACTTTTCATCGCTTAATATGATCTTGGTTTGACCTAGAAAAACCAACAATAAGAATTTGAAAAAATAACTAAAAATTTTGAGTACATGACCCAATTGTCAGGTAGAAATAGGCTAGGGTCGCAATATTAAAGGAGTGAAAATTTAAAAATATCAAAAGTAAATCAGAAGTATTTTTAATAATTTCTATGTAAAAAATGAAAAAATTTTGAGGAAAAAATTATCGAAAACAGAGTTAAAATGAAATAATTAAAGAATTTTGAAGATTAAATTGTATTGGGAGTAACATCAGGTACACCAACAGATATCATAAATATTAGACTAATAACTGCATAGTTAAATACCAGGGGTTAAATAATAAATAACCATGTATTTATCAGTATAAAAGTATATGTAGGGTTCGCGTAGAAGTACAAAACCTTAAAAACAAAGAAAACAAGCTGTAGAGAAAAAATTAAATGAAAAAAATTAAAACTAAATAAATAAATATCATAATAATAATAAATATTAATGGATGAATAAATAATAGTAATAGTAAATAAATAAAAATGAATATATATGTGAATGTTTAGTGTGGTTATTGAACGGTTGTAGGCACTGTATTTTTGCATATAAGTCCTGATGATGAGCCTCGTGCGGAGGCACTACCTCTTACGTCACGGAAGTCGCGGGAAACGGAAATCGGAAGGGAAAAGTCAAGAATTGACGTTTTGTTGGACTTTATTCGCTCGTTTAGTTTTGGGATTGCTCGTTGGACCTCCGTTTCAAAATCACCCTTGGCCCAAAACCCTATTCTTCCTTGCTCACTCTCAGCCAACACATAAATTAAACACAACCTTCACGCCTCTTTTGCCCCCTTTTACGTGAACCATCTCCCATGCAATGCCATGCAACCAAACTCCACTCATTTACCCCTCCACTAACTATTCAAACAACCAAATTAACCTTCCACCAAGCATGCCCCACGTCATTGACCTCCAAATTACCTTACCCCCCATTTTCAACAAAGTTTTCGAAGCCATTTAATAGCCTCCCATCACCATTTAATCAAGCAACCCCACACCATTGACAAAACCATTTCCCTTTCCATTTTTTTTCAACAAAGTTAGCCACCCAATTAATAACTCTCATTAATGTTAGCCTACCCAATAAATGCACCTTCATTTGCCTATATAAAGAACCCTTATATCCCTTGAAACCCCTAGCACCTTCATAGCACATAGGCAACACAAGACTCTCTTCTCCTCTCTAAGGTGTTCACGCCCAAGCACACCAAAATCCCTTTCCATTACAACCAGCAAACAACTAGCAAACAACCAATGAACTCCCCCCTGAAGTCACACAAATCACCTTCTGAAATTAGCCTAACCTCACGCACAAATCACCCTCTGAAATCAGCCCAACCTCACGCACAAAACAGCCACTGGAACCAGCCTTATTCACGCCAAAGTAGCCCCTTTGATCACCCCTCCAAACACGCCCAGCAGCCCCTAAAATCACCCCTTAATTCCAGCCTCTAAACTCACGCATAAAGCCCCATATACAGTAGCCCTTAAATTCACAGAAACTTCCCTTCCACTGCAGCTCATTCATACCAAAAAAACTGCACTCAAACAACCCCTAACTACCGAAAAACAGCCACCAAAGTAACCCCCAAAGTACTAAAAAACTGCAACCCCTTCACTCCCTTTTGTCCCACATTGGTTAGGAAACAACTCACCCTTAATTGCCTTAAACACTTCACGCACAAACACCTCACATGCCCCTCCATGTTAGTCCCACATCGACTAAGAAACACCCCTCAAAGCTTAGACTACATCACGCCCTACACTGCCTTCAATCTCACACGCCACGGACCAGTGAAGCAGCCCTTCATCCAAGTCACATATCGACTAAGAAACACCCCTTCACGTACCTGCCACTCTCACGCACTAGATCCTTCACGCCACCTAGAGCCCTTCACCCAAATCAACGCATCAGCCATAGCCCTCATCACTCACGTAACAGCCCTTTCATGCCTAGCCTCAACTCCACGTAACCCTTGTTCCACAGACTAACAACCCTCACCTTCATCACGCCCTGACCAGCCCCATTCAACGCAACCAACCCTCTGACCTGCGCCATTGTTCACGCCTACACACAGCCCTAAAATCAGCCCCAAAAAAGCCTAAACACTGACTGAAGTCCAGCCTTTACTTCATGCCAAAACAGCAACCAATATGGCCCTGATTCACGCACAATAACAACCCCTCAAACTGCCCTGATTCACGAGAAAATCTTTGGTGCAACAGTGGTACCACGTCATCCATGCAACAAGCCAATCATCATTTGCCACGCGTGCTAAAAAGTCAAAAAATAACTAAAAAATAGGAAGAAAATTAAACATGTTATTTTTTAATTGGTTGGTGGTACCACGTCATCCATACCACTGTTGCACGAAAGATTTACTCCTGATTCACGCACAATAACAACCCCTCATACTGCCCTGATTCACGTACAAACTACCCCTCACTGCACGCCCAGTTCAGCCGCAAACCCCACCTCATTGCAAGCCTAAATTGCTCACTGACCAATCCTTTAAACTGCCGCACATACCCTTATAAAACTGCCCAGTTTGCCGCATCTTAGACCCTTAAAAAACGCCTCCAAACAGCCTTAAAACTGCACTAAAAATAGTCCAAAACTACCCCCAAAACAGTCTAAAAACCGCAACCCAAACCAGTCCAAATAACCCGCAAAATAGTCCCTTAATTACCTTAAAACAGTGACCAGAAAATACAGTGAAAACAACAGTAAAAAGGAGTAAAAACAGCAGCCCAAACAGCGAAACAACGAAGGAAAATGTTGAACCAGTGAACCGGATGAGTTGCGGAGCATCAACACTTCCGACGGCCGTGTAACGTACTTCCGAGAGATGAAAAAAGAGGTTAGACCTGAGGGTACCCTTTTATTTATTATCCTTTATTTTTAGTTATTTTATTACTTTATTTCGCATGAGTATTGTGAATTGGTGCATGATGTGATTTCGGATGAACGAAATATGTGTTCTTTCTTACGGTATATCGGATGGAAACCCGGACATAAATTCTATAGCCGAATCCGAATGGAAGGTATTGCGGTTTGCACTCGGGATACAATGCCACGTACCATTTGAGAGATTCACATATTTCGTTTCATCCAACCTTGTATTCAAGCATGATTAGGTCGTTAGAAGGTTATTTATTTTAGTCTAGTATGTTATTTCTTTATGCATGACTTAGTTATTTTCTTTCGCAATAGGAGTTTAATTTACGTTTGTGTTTAAGTGATTATTTATATATTCTTGGTATTTGATGATTCAACATGCTCATTGTGTGATATCGTATGTTTGTCGTTATGAGAATTTACTTTTAAATCATACAAACTTACATTTAGGCTGTATATGAACTTAGATGTAGATTACTTTTGCAAATGTATGTTGTGTAGACTTGGTTAAATTATTGTACAAATCCGTTCATTACAAGTGGCATAAGTAAGGGACCATTCCGAACCCAACGGTTTGAGGTCTTCCCTTGCGAGGGGTGAGTGCGGCCTTAAATCATTTCCCAGTTCACACTAGGTGGCGACTCCATTTTATTTCTCCGATTTAGTCCCCCGCGGGCTACTCCGTACTCCCAACCGGGCCGCGAGCCTGGAATAGCGTCGCCAATTTCTGTGTTCTACAGTCTGGCGACTCCACTGGGGATGGAGAATCGTCCGCGAAATAATGTCTTGTAATTTTTGTGATTTGTGCTTTAATTAACCATGTCTACTGTGGGTTTAGGGAGTTTAATCAAAGGCATTGTTAAGGCTAGGTGATGGTTTGGTGTCTTCCTTCACTCACTACCTTTCTATAAGGAAAATCTGTGAAGGCACCTAGATAATCATTCACCCGTAGCTCATTGTGATAGACTAACTTGGAGGAATCGTTGTTTATTCCAGTCACCAAGGCGATAAGAGCCTAAGAGGCTTGGGTATTTAAGAGAGTTCGCTCCACCCTCCCTCTGGGGAATCTACAATAGGAAATCCATTTGACAGTTAGTCACATATCGTAACTCGTTGGCACGTACCGTAAGGTATAAAAAAGGTGTGCTCACTTGGTCGCTCGAACTCTTGAGTGGGG